>JAVJIF010007406.1:0-165115 GCA_038442645.1 Agave tequilana | reverse complement strand
ATAATCTTTGGTTTAGTTTTGTTGTTTTGCTCAAGGACGAGCAAAAAATAATTGAGGAGGTATGATCGGTCACATATATTGCATATATATTGTCACATTACCATTTTATTGTCTAATAATCCTATTAATAAGTCTTATTTTTATTTATAATGTGCAGGCCCATTGCTAAAGGAGGGGAAGACAAACGAGCTCAAAAGCCCTCAAAATTCTGATTTAATTCAGAATTAATTTGAAATCAAAAAATCAAGGCAATCAAGGCAAATCTGAGAGATAAAATTGGTTGAAAACCAATTAAAACAATCTTCACAAATCAATTGATTAAAGCCAAAGATCAAAGGAGGTTTTCGTCAATCCAGGAGCTGAAACGGAAATCCCAGGAAGAGATAAAAGGAAATCGCTAAACCATAGAGCTGTAACCCCTGGGTGTGGCCCACCTGGCCACACTGGCATACCCAGGCCGTGAAAACGCAGTTCTGGCCGCGTTTTCGTGGCTTTGTTGAATCAGTTAGGGAGCGTTTGCTCCCCCTATCTTCGTACGCCGTCCCTTACTTGGTTTTTGCCTAGAAATATGGTTTTCCAGAGACTACAGGAAATGATCAAGCAAAGAAGGATTCTTAGGCTAGTTTTTCATTTTTTTAGTGTAGGTTTTTATATTTTTTCATGTAATTTTCAGTTTTCATTTATGTAATTTAGAGGAGATCAGAGTTTCATAGGAGAATGAGAGCGAGCTTGTGCTGAGAGTGACACCGGTGTAAGTTGTACTTCTCTTCTCTTATTGTTACAGCATTGAATCTATAGTTACATTTTTATGTTCTTCTTTATTTTTGTGTTTTTCTTCTTCTTTCTACTTCTCTCCTTTGTTACCAAGTGCAATCCAAGTGAGTCTTATAGCATCGAAAGAGCCTTGCTTTTGCGAGTGCCACCGATAGCTCATGATGATGGATTTTAGTCTCAGTCTGTATCATTTCATACTTGTATTGTCTTGATGATGTAATGTGGAAGAGACGAGAATCAACTCTTATGGGCTATGCGCTGATTGCCTCCACTTTAAGGTAACATCGTCGCCCAGATTCAAGTAATTATTTGGCCAGGAGAAGTAAGTATTTCTTTTAGGTTTTCTTTCTTTTCTTTTAATCCTTTAGTTTAAACCATTACAATTCCCAACTCTTTTATCACCCTTTTTAATTTCTTTGTATAAATCCATTTTCTATTTTCTCTACCTTCTCAATCTATTACTTTCTTCTGAGCTTAACTGTAACTTATTTTCCTTTTTCTTTTCAAGAAGTAAAGAAGATCTTTAACCATTGATTGTAACTTAAAAGAGAACTTACTCAAAAGCTTCCATCGCTAGTCCCTTTTTTATGGATCATGACTGCATAGCCGCTTGCTATAGCGGTAGTATTGAACACTTGCATATTCTATTTTGTATTTCTAAAATTCTGTATTTTGTGTGCAAGTTAAAACTCAATCAATACATATGAAAAACTAAATCATATTTGAAATAATCACTAAGACCAAACATTAAACTATCAAGCCTTCTAAGCATAATAAGAAGAATACTAAGATTCAACATTAAACTATCAAAGCTATCTAAGTATAGAATAAGAAAAATCATTGAAAAGTATTAACATATATGGATTTAACTAGTCATCATCAGTGCCATCAAGAAATTCACTAATCCAAGTTTAAGCATGCATATGATCGAATCAGTTTATTCTAAACCTAGAATTAGAAGTGGTGGTGGAGAGATGAGTAAGTCATGAAAAAAGATTAGCTACTCATGATGAAAACTAAAGAAAGCATGATAGATGAGAAAGCACATAATAAAGTAAGTAATAAAGATAAATTAGAAAAAAAAAATCTTGTTATTGATGATGTCACCTTTAATTACCAAAAGCCTCCTTCTTCTTTACAAAGCTTGAACTAGAAGTAGAACTTGAATCTAAAATATAAAAATTACAAAAGAAATTTGGAGAAGAGACTAAAAGAAAAATCCTAAGTTATATCTCTAATGTAGAGATGCCTAATAATGAGAGATTTCAGCTCTTTAATAGGCCTCAAATCTAATCACATAGGATACAAATTAGAAGGTTTCCTAATTCAATTGGGAATTCAGTCTACAGCAAGTCAGCATGTTGTTTGCTGATTATGACTCATCAAATGGACGAATTGGACAATGTGTTAAACATAAGAATTATAACCCTTCAAGTTCGTTTTCTGTAGCATCTCGAATCACCGTATTTGAATATCTGTAGCGAAAGTTATGAACTGAATACTAAAAGTTATACAGTCTAAATCCGAGTCTGAATTAATTTTGAATTTCATTTAATTTGAATTATCCTCCTTATCCCTATTAGGATTAGCTTTATCCCTTCATCTTTTAGGATTTTATCTTCAGAATTTGAACTTGAATTTAGGATATAAAGATTAATTCTTTTCTCATTTGGATTCAATTTAATTTAAAATCCAACTATATATAGGATTAGGGATAAATTGAAGCTTCTTGTATCTTTATCCTCTCATTTAAGTAACTACACACTATAATAAAAAAGATTAATAGCATTAATAAATAAAGGAATGATCAAGGATATATGTGTAAAAGTGATGATAAAATCCAGTTTTGGAGTGCAATTACACCCCCACACCTATCTTTGATCGTCCTCGAGTAAAATCAAATGTTAAAAACTAATTTAATATAATCTAACTCACTTTCGTAGGAGTCACGGTTGCACTTAGCGAGTGCAACAAGCCGTTAAACCTCTTGGTTACCCTAGAGGACGAGTGTTGTCTCGTGAAGGTTTTCAGTGAATTACACCCACAAAATTCATAAAGAAAGAAAACAAAATGTTAGTATTTTTGAAATTCATTTTTTAAGAGAAAATATTTGAAATAATCTTTTAATAAATCAAGTAATCTATAAGTCTTAGGATTATCAAATTATTCATTCTTATACATAATCTCGATGCAAAAAATTTTTATTATCAATTTAGGTTAGGACTAAAACTGATTTCTCGCTTAATCTATATTTTACTCTAAGTCATATGCACCTTTGTGACCGTGAATTTTTGACTCGGGATTCTTCAATTTCAACTCTTATGCCTTATATATATATATATATATATATATATATATATATAACTTTTTTTGTGCTGAAGTTCGAAGCATTACCACTTCGTTGCCCTTTAAGCACTTCTTTTTTTCTTTTTTTTAATATGTATAACTCATCTAATTTTCTTTTGCGTAAGTATCAAGGCTTCTTGAGGCCCTAATACCTAACTAATTGATTGTTAGATGTGTTAATACATAAGTGATATTTTTTTAATTTTTTTAAATTTAACTAATTACCTTTCGCGTAAGTATCAAGGCTTTCTTAGGCCAAACACCTAGCTAAATAATAATATTAGATTTTTTATTTTGTATATATATTTTTTAAGACACAAGAGTTTTTTTGTTTTGAATCCCAAGTGTGTAAGTGTATAAAGCATGCGTATTCATTAAAGTAAAAATATCAAAACTAAGTTACGTTTTCAATTTTTCCTTCTAAACCTAAAAATCAAACAATAATTTTTTGATCAAGTGTTAAGAAATCCTAATTATGATTTTCCTATTCCTTAAAATTAACTTAACTTCTTTTAAAATAAATCAAAATATTGTTTTCTTTTTTAAAAAGTTTTTAAAAGAAAAAATTGTTAGTAAACCTATCTATATTAGTATGTTAGTAAACCCTCCCCACACCTATCTCATACATTGTCCTCATTGCCTGAAATAAAATGTGAAAGAGGTACACCTATAGATCTATTTATGTCTATTCCCTCTAACTCGCTTTCCATTATTCCAATGTGTCCTTTTTAGTGATGAAATTGAGAAGTCAATATTTTTTTTCATTTTAGCTCTCATCCTCTCCAACTTGTTCATGTCTTTCCTCTTTCTTCTTCTCTTTTTCTCTCCATCACTCTTTACAAATTCATCCTCGTTATCACACAATATTATTGGCGCAACATGAATCTAGAAATATGAGCTCATCCTCATACATCTCCTCAAAACTTGAATTACTATATCTTTTGGAGGTATGTAACTAACCAAGGTAGCCCTAATCGAATCATCCAAACAGTTAACTTCATCTTCAAAAGATTTTCAAAACTTTGGTAAATTTGAGGTTTTTGATAATTGCACCAAATTATAGGATAGAATGTAAAAAATGATAGAGTTGGGTGGAGATAGTCATGATAATTTGGAAAAGAGATTGATGGATGGAAGGATGGTCTCAACCTATCAACAAATTATACCTAAATAAATTTAAATAGGCCATGGGAAATTTTTATGATTTTTTATGAAAATAAAGAAGAAAATTAACCAATTAATAAATAAAAAATATCGTTTCCTCCCCGGTAACGGCATCAAAATTTGATTGCCAAAAAACAATGATAAATTAAAGAGTTAAAAGGATATCGGTTAAATCTCTGCCTTTCACAATTTATCTGCGTAGCAAAGGCTATACGGGTCGAATCCACATGAGGAATGCGATAGAAACTTTTTGGTATATCCTTTAACACTAAATTTGTTAAGTATACTTCTAAGAAAGAGACTCATTGTTAAGTGTTAAAAATATAAATAAACATATGAAATTTCGAGAGTAATCTAAGGTTTTATGAAGAGTTAAAGAAATATGACCTGCTAATCATCTACCACCACTAATTTACTAACCCATGTAAGAATTTACTTCACTTTAGATCATAAAAGTTAGACCTTAGAGTTGCTTTCAATTCAAGAAAGATATATAAGATAAAAACTAAATCCTATTTGAAATAATCACTAATCAAGACCTAACATTAACTATCAAAGCCTTCTAAGCATAGAATAAGAAGAATAACTAAGATTCAACATTAAACTATCAAAGCTATCTAAGTATAGAATAAGAAAAACTATTGAAAAGTATTAGCATAATATGGATTTAACTAGTCATCATCATGTGCCTTCAAGAATTTTAACTATCCAAGAATTAAGCATGCATATGATCCAATCGGTTTATTCTAACGTAGAATTAGAAGGGGTGGTGGAGAGATTAGTAAGTCATAAAAAAATTATCTACTCATGACGAAAACTAAAGAAAGTGGGAAAGATAAGAAAGCAAGTAATAAAGATAAATTAGAATGAAAATCTTGTTATTGATGTTGTCACCTTCAATTACAAAGAGCCTCCTTATTCTTTACAAAGCTTGAACTAAAGTAGAAGTAGAAGTAGAACCTGAATATAAAATATAAAAATTACAAAAGAAATTTAGAGAAGAGACTAAAAGAAAAATCCTAAGTTATGATCTCAGATATGGAGAACCTGATAATGAGAGATTTCAGCTCTTTAAATAGGCCTCAAATCTAATCACAATAGGATACAAACTGGAAGGTTCCTAATTCAAGAGGGAATTCAGTCTTGCAGCAAGTCGGCATGTTGTTTGCTGAATATGACTTATCAGATGGCTGAATTGGACAAAGTGGCATATAAGAGTTATAACCCTTCAAGTCCTCTTTCTGTAGCATCTTGAATCATCAGATTTGAATATCTCTAGCGAAAGTTATGACCTGAATACTAAAAGCTGTACAGTGTAAATCCGAGTCTGAATTGATTTTTGAACTCCATTTAATTAGAATTATCCTCCTTATCCCTATTAGGATTATCTTCATCCCCTTCATCTTCCAGGACTTTATCTTCTGAATTTGAATTAGAATTTAGGATATGAAGATTAATCCTTTCCTCCTTTGGATTCATTTAATTTAAAATCTAAATTTAATAGGATTAGGGATAAATGAAGCTTCTTGTATCTTTATCCTCTCATTTAAGTAACTACACACCATAATAAAAAAAAGTTAATAGAATTATAAATAAGGAATAATCAAGGACATATGTGTAAAAGTGATGATAAAAATATAGTTTTGGAGTACAATCAATCACAGATGGAGTAACACATCTCCTATCAATGAAATCTCAAAGAGACTTAGGCAATAACTTGAACTCAGTAAGTTGGTAGAAGAGTTTAACTCTTTATAAACTTCCTCAGCTGAAAATTCTAACCCCTTTCAATAGCAAACTGAGCAATTTATTGGGGTTTCAGGGTAAAACTGTCCCCTAAAAACCCTCCATGATGAGGGTCAACTCTTCTCATTACGTGGGCAGTACTTGATCCAGTAATGATGGTAGTTATAACTAAGACACATGGCTTCTCTCCAGTTAGAATGCGGGCTTGAGCTCTGTGTTTAGCCGTTGAGGTAACGCTGGACGTAGGTCTTGAGCTCCGCGTTTTGGGCATCGCGATGGTATTGAAACGCGAGCCTCCGACTCTGTGTTTCCTCGTTGCGTGGTATTAGATGCGCTCCTTGAGCTTCGCGTTTGAGACACGGGCTTCAAGCTTTGACGCGAGCTTCAAGCTTTGTGCCTGAGCACTAAAGTGGTACTGAGACGCGGGCTTTGAGCTTTGTGTCTTGGCATTGCAATGGTGTTGAGATGCGAGCTTCAAGCCTTGCATTTTGCCTTTGCACAAGTGGCTTTGATTAGCTTCGCAACTGAAACATGGACTCTGTTATCTGATGACTTGTCTTCAATGATTTTTAGATAGTCCACACTTGTACTCAGGCTTAGCGATGTACGTGAGGTCAATCCGCCCTGCATATGTATGTCGCCATAGGGTCACCGTATCTGCGGGATCGGGGCGTTACAGAGTGTATCAGAAACAGGTTCACACCTGATGTGAGTAACCACCTGGGTCAATGCTCAGGCTCATACCAACAGTACAATTAGAATCAGATTAGAACTCGTCTGTATCTGAATTTGGAGATTCAGCGATGAGTACAAGAATACTATTGCGTTGATAATTCATTCCTTGACCATTTTCTATTCCTTCATTTTAGTTGTCAACCAGAATAATCTGATTTCCTTCTCGCTTTCTCTTCATCCTTTGCTTCCAATCTTTTATCTTTAGATCATGACACTAATTCTCCACCCTGATTTCACTATAGACGTCAGAGTAGCACAGTAGAAGCTTTGTAGGCTCATAACATTCAGGCTCCAGGACTGTACATTTGTTCTCGTTCTCCCGCCTGAACTGAAATTTCGAAGATGAAATTTTTTGTAAGGTAGGAAGAAGTGTAACTCCCTGATTCTTGATGTACGTATCACAATAATAGTACTTGATATGATGTATAAAGTTGATTTGACCTTTTTGGTAAATTGATTAAGCCAGTTTTAATTTCAGATATCATTTTCCATATTTAGATTTTTCACAATTTTCTGAAATTTTTCTGAATTATTTTTAGAAATCTCCGAATTCGGTGTCGACCGATACCAATAATCAGCTTTAGGAATTTTAATTTACAATCAGAGTTGAATTTCAAGAATCTGCTTTTAAATTATATTTCAAAATTATATTTTCTACTTTTCAGCATTTTTGGGATTTTTTTGAATTTATTGAAAATCCGCCAAACCGTGTCGCGTAGTATCGCTGATAATTCTAGGATTTTTAATATGCAAAGCAGACTGAAATTTTTGAATTAATTTCATATTACTCCTCAGCATAATATTTTTTATTTTACAAAATTTTGAGAACTGTTCGGACTAGTCTAAATTTGACCCAAGTAAAATAATATATAAAATCCTATTTTTATTTTTTTAAACTATCTCTTTCTCCTTCCCCTTTCTTCTATAGATTTCATTCCCTCACTGACTTACCTGCTGCCTCTCCCTCTCTCTTATTATATCTTTCTCACTCACACTTTCTTTCTCTCTCTCTCTCCCCCCTCTCTTCCATTATCTCTCTCTTTCTTTCTCTCTCTCTTAAATTCTCCCTCTCTCTTTCTCATTGTCTCTCCATCCCTTACTCTCTCTGTTCCAGGTCGGGGGCCAAACCAGCCGATGACAGGGGCCACCGTGTTGCCAGCAAGCTGGCGTGCCACCAGTGGCCGACGCGCCACCGCGCCTCCCAGCCTGGGCGGCGCTGCCCCCCTTTTCCCTCCTCCCCCTTCTTATTCTTCTTCACTCTACTTCTCTCTCCTAATTTCTTCTCCCCCTCTCATATTATCTCTCTCCCCCGCCATTGCCGGCGACCAGGTTACCGTCGGCGGCCAGCCGGCGCAGCCAGGTGGTCAGGCCACGGCAGGCCTGCCTGCTGCCCCCTCTCCCCCGTTCCTCTCTCTCTCATTCTCTCTCTCTCCCGCCTAAATGGATCTCAAAACCCTATAAACACACACCCAATAACCCATATCCATTTAATCTGGAGCATCCAGACTCCAATTGGACGATTCTCGAACCGTCGCAATCGTAGGAAGACAAGCTACATTCTTGTACTATCTATGTGAGTGTCTTCTTTTATAAATTATATTTATTCATTGTTAATAAAATTGATTGATTGCTTTATTTAATAAATCACGATTATGGGTAAATCACTGTAAATATTATTTAATAACTTATAATTATCGGGAGATCATTGTAATAAGAATATGCAAGTTGCTTTATTATAAATAATTGATAAAAATACTTTATTATTATTATAGTTGATTATATTAGGTGGTGAATTAAGGAAATTCTAGATTATTAAATACTTTAATAATTATTAAAATGATTGTGAAGAGCTTGAAAAATATACTTGTAAATAAATTCTTTATCAATAATATTAATATTAATAAACCGTTATAACTACTATCGGTCTAGATATTTAGACATCTGTTTATATTACATATATCAACCTAACACTGTCACTGTTATCGTACTATAGATACACTGAACATTGTATGAGTATAAGTTATCATGATTATAGACATCGTTACTACATGTACCTGTATCATGATTATACGGACATTCGAGTACACTAGACATAATATTTCATGTAAATGCATGTTACACAGAACACAGTTTCCATGTACATATCTCATCGTTACAGAGGTACTGTTATACATAACACTGTTATTTCTTGTCGATGTCCACTGACACACGAATGCACTATTTCACTGGATACCATGATTTCATATATTTGTATCATTGTTACATGGATAGTCTATGCACGTTTATATCATCTTCATACATCACATTTACATAGATCATCGGTATACATGCGTTGATTATTTCTGTATTCTTATTGCATGGATCACTGTTCATATTACATGGATTATTGATACATGGATATTCTATATTCCCGTTATATGACTGTTTCCCGTTACTAATATTAATATTCCTATTACTGAACATGTGAGCTGTTGATATATGATGTGTGGAACTAAGTGTCACGTGGATCAATCTACGGGCCACCTCTAGAATCCCACATCTTTTGTTTCTTGTTACTTGTTATCTTGTTTCATGCTATCACCAGAGCTCATGTCCAATTATCTTGTTACATGTATCATGTACTGTTATTGTTTCTGAATACTGTGTAGCTCAAATAAAATAAATATAACATGAGGATTGAGAGACTTGACGGTTGACTAGATCTTATCGGGTAGATGTCTGGATCCATTATTAGTCCACTGTAAGGGACATGGTAGTACTGGCTACCGATTATTACTGTTTCTCATTACATATTTCGCCTTAGCGGGCCGCCCTAATCTCAGCAACCAGGGGATTGTTTAAGGCTATGATCCCAGGTATACATGGGATACACTCACCCGATAAGAGCTCCTCGACCATTGGGTTTCCAATTAATATAATAAAATGGTATAAACAATAGTGACATCGGGAACGCTTGTTATTTGATCACTCTCTCGTTCGAATAATGGTACCTATATGTCATGTTCGGATGGGTTCGGCCGGAGTGCGGGCTCTGATATGAACCTTTAGTGGTATGGGATACTGGAAGAGATTGATTAAAATACTACAAAGGGTACTGGTTGTTATTATTGTATAAATACCATGATTTACTTGATACATGTATATTACTGTTCGGTTGTACTTGTTGCTATTCCTGATAGTTTACCCTCTATCATGTGATCTGTCTACCTTGTTACAGGAATTGGTTGTACTTGTTGTTATTCCTGATAGTTTATCCTTTATCATGTGATCTGTTTACATTATTACACTTCCTGCTACTTGTTGCATTTCATGTGGTGACACACTATTCACGAACACGTATACTCTGCATTCTATGTGTTCTATTTCATGTATGTCCTGTAGACACTGTTACTGTATAATTACAATACTATAATATGGTTAGTCTGCATATTGCATATCTACATGTTCATATTCATCACGACATCATTATGCTATTATTATTAGATTAAACAAGTAATTAAAACATGCTACCTGTTACCTATACATACTGGTGTAATTAGGAATACTTAAAATTGTATCATATTATGCAAACTAATATATTATATATAGATGGTATAATTCTTAATGATTATAATGACATAATCTCTTAAAATGACCTGCCTGTTATTTATTTATTTACTGTATATAGTTGTGTTTGGTAACACAACTCAGACATATTTATTAATATTAATGATATGGAATTAGATACTATTGTGGACATGACAATGTTATAAACATGCTAGGTATTGATGATATAAAATATAACACTTGTCTATTTTTCTTGATTATTATTATCATTATATTGTATCACCAGTATTTAAACATGTATTTATATTATTATCGTGATTGTATTACTATATATATTACTGTTTTTTCATTTTACCACTCACTAGGTCGCTTTCTGATGACCCAGAATTTGCGTGCCCAGATTGAAGCGCAAAGATGTTAAAGCCCCTGATATTTCTTGAGATATAATCTTGAGACCGCAACCGCTTCCTATTCATAGTATCTTTAATATTCTGTTTTTATTTCCTTACTTATCCCTGTTTGCATATCTATTATGATACTTTACCCTTTTGCAGGTATTCTTGTATTATTTAATTCTGAAACTATTGTGTACATGGTATTTATTCCCTGTACTGAGGCTTAGCATATGTACGTGAAGGCAATTTCGCCCTGCGTATGTACGTCGCTGTAGCGTCACCGTATCAGCGGGACCGGGGCATTACAGATTTCCCCACTCGGAGACGGCAACGTAGGCTCCAGCCTATAGGCTCTCTCTCGATTAGCCTACGGGTAGTCGAAACTCTCTATTGTGGGTTTTACTCTCGCTTAGAGTCCTTACTCTGCTGCAAGGATTTTTCCTCTCAGAGTCCCAAGATTACAACTCTCCATTGTTGGGTTTCCCCCACTCAGAGGCTAAAAATTTGCATGCACACTTTGGTGGGATTACCTCCACACAGAAACAACACCGCAGGCTTACCAACCCACACTGATGTCAAGCCAACCATACAAAAGAAAAAGATCACCTCTGAAGAGACATGATCATATCAATTCCAAAAAGCCAACAGTAATACAAGCCAGGCAAGATCCATGCAATCATTTCCATTGCAAAGAAATATAAACATATTTTATTCTGAAAATCTTTCTATTCCGAGTACATCCCATCGAATTTACTTGATTACTTCCAATAAGAGTAAGAAAAGTTCTATTACACTTGTATTTGCATTTTTTCAAAAAAAACAGATGATCTAAATCTGATCTCTCCATCCTGTCGCTACGTCCAGCCACACTTCCAAACTCTTAGGACACGTCCTCCAGTGAACGCCATCTAAGATCACGACCTTATTGCTCACACCACTGTCCAGAGATCCCAGAATCAGAGAAGAAGTTACTGCGGGGTTCCTTCGCAAAAAATAAAGATTCCTCCAATTAAAAGTCTTCTCCTCTTCCCCTGAAACTCCTCGAAGGCAACCAAACCAGTGCCGCCATCCTCCACACATCTCAGGGAGAATGACGATGATCCCCAAGAAGCCCTTTGAAGCCACGACAACACCCCAAGCTCTAGACGACTCCAGAAAGACATACAAGACTGGTGATGTCACACCACATCCCTGTGTTATGAAAGAGAGGTTGGAGCTCTAGAAGAGAGAGTGATTCATTGGTGAAGCACTGACGGAAACACCCCATTTTCTCTTCCCATTGCTCGTTGCAAGGAAGAAATCTCTAAGCACGAGGCAGCGACGTCCGATAAGGATGGAACCTCCAAAACACGCAAGAAGGTGATAGTATCACATCCCTTCCAAGATGTTTTGAGGAAGAGATCTGATCCCTACTGTGAGAAGCAATTCACCATCACACCTAGCCGATAAGCTCCCTATCCTCCTTCCTCATGTATGCCATTAGGAAAGAGGCTCCGAACCCAAGATCGAACCTCCCCCCTTAAAAATCGAGCAACCCGAAACTAGATCACCCGATTCAGTGAGAATAAGAGGCATTCCTATCACCCCTGACAGCGACACCCTATCACGATGACTGATATGTCATAACAGGTTCCTTAGAGAAGCTTGACCATTTCTCCGCCTTCATCCTCTCCCATTCCTTCCTCCATCTGATGAAGAAGAAAAAAGAGAGTGTGGCAGCCTAGCAAAGCAAAGAAGAGGAATCTTAAAGCAAGAGTTTCTTAGAGAAGATAGTAGAAGTGATTTCCTTCTAAGGGTTCTACTCTATTTATAGATGGAGAAGAAGCTAAATCGCTTTCAATTAAAATTTTTAATCCCCGAAAAATTGGTCTATGTCCTGGAATTTTCATCAATCGAGATAGTAGAAAATCAACCATACCACCGAAACACGAAATTCTACTTCCTAGTCATAATGATACTAGGATTGAAGATACACAGGTTACAAGTTTCAAGGATCCAACCGATTGACACGCCAGTTGTCAGCCAACTGTGTGAGCTTCAAGTTAATCCAGAAGATCTATATTTATGATCCAGATCCTATTCTGCCCACGAAAATCAAGATGAACTTAAGACATTTAAAGGTCTCTTACCACCTATGCTCTTCCGACTTCCTTTCTGTAGGCTCCGACAAGCGGAAGAGCGAGGGGCATCTATAGTGATCAAAATCTGACCTTGTCTAAGATGGAGCCATTTCACTAACCTT
This sequence comes from Agave tequilana, assembly GCA_038442645.1. Lineage (NCBI taxonomy): Eukaryota > Viridiplantae > Streptophyta > Magnoliopsida > Asparagales > Asparagaceae > Agave > Agave tequilana. The sequence continues at coordinate 152,167 of JAVJIF010007406.1, read as the reverse complement.
CCAACTCTCCGAGTAGTATAAGAGCTCCTCTCTGAAGTCCATCCTATACCCGACCTCCTCATATCTCTTTCGCTCTGAGACTTCCTCTGTTCCATAAACTTCAGCCCGAGCTAAGCAGCTTTAGTAATAGATCACCCCTTATCTCCACAAACAGTTACGCAACTTATCCATGTTCATATAACACCCTCCAGCGCCGACAATTATGGACAGTGGCGGATTTCTCTGAATGCAATCCCAACAAACCAACACTGATGATCATGGTCGTTACAATAAATTGACATGTGAAAATTGTGTGGTTACGAGGATCTCTCTCGTACCCATCTGTCTCCATGCCAAAAACTCAGTCAAGAATAAATAGACCTCTTCCAACGAAGAGGGGGATGCTGATTCCAACCTAGACTCGAAAGGGAAAAAGAAGCAGAGATATTGAACCTATGCTCTGTACACATCCTCTAGATTTCTGTAATTTCTATAACGTGAGAATTATAGTGAAGTTCCTCCTCTTTCCCGTGATTATTCTGATAAGAGTTTTCACATAAATCCTTAGTGTCTCTCTTTTCTATGATGTGTTTTATTTACGTGTACTTTCCCATTTCCATTCGGCTTGTGGTGAGAATTGACCATCAAATCACTTGTGGCGGAAAATCACCCGCCATAAGCAGCAATCCCAATCATATCCATATTCAGATACGCAGTCATCTCCCGGATACCGCATCTCATGGGCAAGCGATGGACTATCAGGTTCAGACCCAAAATTCACAAAGAAGTCCTGGTTCACTGACATACCTCCGTTCTCCGTCTCCACATCGATCTGTAGCATATGTGAACCCTTCTCTACACATCAGGGCAAAACTGTTTATCACATACCCTGACAGGGAATTAATTACGTAGAGCCTCTTGCCATCTAAGCTCAACTGTATCATCGTGGCCCTTCTCTCAACTTGTTACCCTGAGAGAGAGAAATGAAGGTGGATTGTTTTATGACATTGTGAGGGTAAAAAACATAGATATGTGGTCAGATGCATCAAACAAATCAGATAACGCAAGCAAGACTCATGGACTGGTAATTTCTCAAAGGAAGTTCTTTGGCCAACAGTTTGTTGCATATATTTGAAAAATATGAACCTTCGAGAGTAATGCATTTCTCATTAACAAAATAGAATCAAGTCTTCCTTCATCTAGATTCATTCCTTGCTTACAAAATATTACTCCATAATCCATAACAGAATATCTGTATTGCATTATAAGTTTTAATTATGAAAATGCTCTATAATAGTAATTGCAATATAATAGAAGGTAATTAAGTGACAAAGGATAATGCTGACCTTGACCTCGGCACATCAAACAATACTGCTACCCTTCTAAATAGTCCTCTCCCACCCACCCTACCTGGTCAAGATAAGTTTGCTAGGGTTTTCATTACACTTTTTTCATTTATAATTTTACACTACTAGTAAACGTCATAACTCATTTATAATTGTAAAAAAATTTATCAATTATTGCATTCGATCATAAAAAATTTTGTCATTTTGACAATTTCGCACAGTGTTGCAGTCGGCATAGATATCCAGACTCCAGTATATATCTGTTGTATTAGAAAACTAGAGGGTTTTCAAGTGGACAGTTTTACCCCTGTTGTCCATCAAGATTTTTCTTTTGTCTTTTATTTGTCATGGGAGTAAATCGGAAAAAAGAGTGTCCAAGTTCAGCTTTTACTGTGCCTCTTCTCTTTCCTCCAGATTTCAAATTCGGCTGCAAGTTCGCCCACCCTCACTCTGCCATCTCCATCGAGAGGTAACCAACTCTCAAATTCCTAGGTTTTCTCTCCTTTTCAGTTAAAAAAAAAATGAATTTCCCCCCTTTGATTTAGTGTGTTTTTTGGGCTTTTCTAGGGATAAGGTGATGGCTTGTGTGGATTCACTGCGGAACAAGTGCTACAGGGGGAGGACGTGTCGTTATTGTCATCCGCCTCCTCACATTCAAGAGTATATTCTCGAAATTCTTTGGCTAGCTAATGCCCTCGATTCACTCTGCGGTTGTTGCTTCGCCAGAGTCTGGTCTCTCTCAAGGTAATTCCTTATTCTGGAATTAAGGTTATTTTGTTGGCAAGTCTTTTAATTGTACCTCCTTTTGTTGCAATTGAGTTCCGGTTGTAGGTTAGAGAGTGAAGAATCAAGGAGAAAATTGTTATTTGGCTAATAGGACATGTAACTGGTAATTGATAATTTTCCTTTGTCAAAGAGTTTAAGGCCCAAATTCATTTCATTGAAGTACCTTGCCAATAGATGATTCACTTTATGAATCTATTAAAACCCAAGGGAAGACACCATAGAATGAATGCTACAACTGGTACTTTGAGACATGCCAAATCTTTCTCAACTTGCAATTCTAAGAGTTCATTATAAGAAATCCGCAGTTGTGGGAGTGATGAAGAAATTTCTTGAATGCTCTTCTGAACCTCTCTTAGGTTTTTGTTTGGCACATCAAAATCCTTCAGGCTAATAGTAAAACCTTCTAATGACAAAACTTCCATCAAAGGCTATTGCAGTGAATTAAAGAAGTTAAGAGCATCACTTGGACCCTTTACAACTAATATGGAAGTAACAATAACTGTTAAGAGATGACTGCAAAAACTCCCTATTAACTCGAACTGTAGAATTCCGCTTTGATTAATTACGTGCCTTTGGCCAATACAAACAACACAAGGAGGAGAATCACACTGCCAAAATCTGATGTATTGTGCAAAGAGACCAAGAACCAAGAACTCTAAACACAGCAGGAGTTAGCAAGACTGGTGTCAAGATTGGAGAAACAAGCACACATTACTGTTGTGCTGTTTCTTTTCACAAAAAAGATGTATTTGTCATGAATTTTTTTTTAGATAAAATTGTGAGGCAAAAAAAATCCCGGCGTTTCATTAATAAGTATTTAACGAAACATTCCCAAGCAACAAGGATACAATATGTCTCTCATACATAAAGGTAGATGGATCTACAGTTGGCACTATACAGTTTTGCCCCATTGTTTCCTTTTTTTTCGCATTTGTGTTGTTTTTTTTTGGGTCATATAACAACTGCTGAGGGGAGGGCAAAATGAGCAAATAGGTGGCATTTTGAAGAATTTACTGTTGGTGCTTGCGTTGGGTATTTTTTTTGCCATTTGGGATGTTGTTTGGGGCATTTAGGGAAAAATTGTTTTCAATTATTGGTTCCATGCATTTAAACATTGTGGAAAAAATAAATCCAACAAGCGCTCCACTTTCCACCCACCCCACACCAATAAAAAGTGGGGGACCACTTGAAATTTTTTTTTTTGGTCTGTCCCCAAAATTAATGTTGGTAAAATTAATTAATTTTCTCTTTTTGGGTAAGAAAATTATTTGTTTTCTATTTTTGGGTAGCTGATTTTCGCTTGATGCCTCCCTCTCACTCTCGCTATGTGCCCTCGCTCTCTCAGTCTCCCCGCCTGCCACCTCTCTCTCCTCTCTCTCTCTTCCCCCCTCTCTCCCCCTCTCCTTGACCTCTCCTACCAAGGCTCTAGCTTGGCCATCTGCTTTTTTGGTGAAATGGGTGATTTTAGTGAAATGTTTATGTTTTTGATTGGTGTGTTTTGGTGATTAGGTGATGTTCTCACCCACCGCTGTTGAGTCCCCTCTGTTGGAAAGAGAGGATATTACCAAGGAGCTGACAGGATTGCCAAGTGTTGTTGAAGATCGCCAGGGAAGTCGATGACGAAAGGCAAAGGGGACAGCAGCAGAAAACAGGCAGATCGGTCGACCGGTACGGTCGACCGACATGCACAGGGTCTTAGGCGGTCGACCGGCCGGTCGACCGAAATATCCTGACTGTAAGAGCCAAATTCTCTGTTAATTTCGGTCGACCGGTCAGGTCGACCGAGAGGAGGTCGGTCGACCCGCCGGTCGACCGACAGTCGGGTTTGGGCGAAAATCTGCTGCTCCGCAAATCTGGGTATTTAAGCCTAATGTGTTTTCTAGGGTTAAAGACTCTGCGAAAAAAAGATTAGATAGAGCTCTCTTGCATTCAAAGAGGCTGCTAACTATTGTAATCATCTTCCTAGTGATTAATCTCTCCATTGGATTGCCCCGAGGACGTAGGCATTGAGGCCGAACCTCGTTAGATTGTGTGTTTACGATTTGTGTGTTCTTCTTGTGTTTGTTGAGTGTTCTTTGTGCTTGGAATTGTGAGATCCTCAGTTGTTTGTTGTCATCGGCGCACACAACAAGTGGTATCAGAGCGTTCCAGGTTACGCTTGGGATTTTCTGAGGATTCGGAGGGCTCGAGATCTGATCCGGTGGAGATCGTGTGTCGATCTCAGATCAGAGGTATTGGTGTTCGTGGGATCGTGTGTCGATCTCAGGAGGACGCTAGAAGGGCTCGTGGAATCTGTGTTGAAATAGATCAGAAGTGAAACTCGATCTAGGGTTTCAAGGAAAAGGTAAAAATCCAATTTTTATCAGAGTATAGATCTATTTCAGTTGGTTGATTTTCCGCATAGTTAGAGGATCAGAGAAATCATAATGGCAGAAGAAATAGTTTCTGCTAAGACAATGAATTCTCACCCGGATTGAAGTTGTCAAATTCAATGGCACTAATAACTTCAGGATGTGGAGATGCGAGGTTATGGATGCACTGAATGCATCAAACCTCGAGGACACTCTCCTATTGGAAAAGAAGAAGAGCACGACCACTGATGAAGAGTGGGCGAAGATGAACAGGTCGGCATGTGGCTTGATACGTTCATGTTTGTCGCAAGACATAAAATATCTTGCACAACATGAGACGTCGGCAAAGAAGCTGTGGGACACCTTTGCTAAGAAATACCTGACTAAGAGTGTGGAGTCTAGGTTGCAGCTTAAGAGTAGGCTGTACAGTTTTCAAATGAAGAAGGGGAGCACAGTAAATGAACATGTCAACAGATATACTAAGCTTCTTACAGACTTGGTAAACGTGGATGTCACGATAGAAGAGGAAGATAAGGCGATCATCTTTCTGAACTCACTCCCAGTGGAGGAGTATGAGACATTCACTCTGACCTTCATCAATGGAAGGCAGACCTTGGATTATGATGAAGTGTCGTCTGCACTGACTAGCTATGAGACGAGGAAGAAGGAGAGACATCCTTCTAGGTCAAGCTCATCGGCAGAGGCACTGGAAGTAAGAGGCAGGGGTTCATCTCAGAAGGGCAAGGAGGTTAGAGGAAGATCAAAGTCCAGGCCGGGCTTCAGGGATCTCAAGAGAAATCAGTGCGCTTTCTGCAGAGAGATTGGGCACTGGAAAGTGGACTGTTCGAAGTTCAAGGGAAAGAAGAAAGAATCAAAGTCTGAGGCAAATCTCGCAAAAGTGGTAAACACTGCAGGCAGTAAATCACAGGCAGATGATCGGATTCGGATTCTTCGGTGTTCTCTTTTTCAGTTACTACGCCCATCATAGGCTACTCGGGTGAAACGAGTGATCTTGGATACAGGTGCAACATATCATGTATGCCCTAATCGAGACTGGTTTACTAGTTTTGAGAAGTTGGAGGGGTGTTCGGTCGTCATGAGCGATGATCATCCGTGCATCATGGAGGGTGTTGGCACTATTCCAATCAGGATGTTTGATGGGATGGTGAGGGAGCTGAAAGAAGTGAGATATGTACCTCAGCTGAAGAGGAACTTGATCTCTGTAGGAGCTTTGGAATCATTGGGCCTTGGAGTGTCTATTAGGAAGGAGTTCTTAAAAATGACAAAGGGTTCGATGGTGGTGTTGAAGGCCGATCGCCGGAACAACTTGTACTACTTGAAGGGTAGTACAGTGACAGGGCAGGTGGCAGCTTCTACCAGTCAGAAGGAAGATTCAACCCGGCTGTGGCACATGAGGCTGGGACATGCAGGGGAGAAATCATTGCAAGCTCTTGTGAGGAAAGGGTTGCTGAAGGGTGCCTAGACCTGCAAGTTGGATCTCTGTGAACATTGCATCATCGGCAAGAAGACCAAGGTGAAGTTTGGCACAGCTTCACACTGTACAGAGGGTATTCTTGACTATGTTCACACGGATGTATGGGGACCTACCAAGACTGCATCGATTGGAGGTAACCACTATTTTGTGTCGTTCATCGATGACTATTCTAGGCGTTGTTGGGTATACACTATGCGACACAAAGATGAAGTCCTATAACTGTTTGTGAAGTGGAAGGCTAATCTGGAGAGAAGCACGGGAAAGGAAGGTCAAGGTCCTCCGTTCTGACAATGGAGGGGAGTACAAATCGGATCCTTTCCTACAGTTATGCCTTGATGAGGGCATAGAGAGACACTTCACGGTACGAGAGACTCCGCAACAAAATGGGGTGGCTGAGAGGATGAACCGGACTTTGCTAGAGAAGGTTCGGTGCATGTTATCCAATGCAGGACTGTCAAAGAAGTTCTGGGCTGAAGCTTTGGCGTATGCATGCCACCTCGTCAATAGGTTGCCGTCATCTGCAATAGGGGGGAAGACTCCTCTTGAAGCTTGGTCTGGAAAAGCTGTTGGGGACTATGATTGCTACGGGTCTTCGGATGTCCAGCCTACTACCATGTCAGAGAAGACAAGTCGGACCCAAGGGCAAAGAAAGGGGTGTTCGTTGGATTCAAGCGAGGAACCAAGGGGTTCAAGATTTGGGACCAAACTGACAACAAGTTCTTACTCAGCAGGGATGTCACGTTCGATGAGGCTTCTTTGATGAAGCCTACGGTCTCTCAGCAGGTGGAGACCAACAAGACCAATGAGCTATTGCAGCAGGTGGAGATTGATGCAGATCCACCATCTCTAGAAGATTCAGTATCAGTTCGGATTATTCCTGAGGTGACACAGGGAAGTGATTGAGCAGCTAAAGAAGATGCTGAAGATGTTGAAGAGGGTCAAGAGCAGGTCATGATACTGTTCCAGATCCTACTGCAGTTGAAAGACCACGAAGGAACACTAGGAGACCAGGTTGGCTCACCACTGATATGGTTGTCGCGTATGCACTTCCAGTCGTCGAGGAGGCTATTCCATATACCTTCAGAGAAGCTGAGATCAGTTCGGAAGCAAGGATGTGAAAAGCGGCCATGAAGGAAGAGATGCAATCTCTCTACAAGAACGACACATGGCAACTTATCAAGTTGCCCAGGGGAAGAAGGCCATAGGGTGGCAAGTGGGTATATGCTAAGAAGCAAGGATCTCTTCAAGAAGAAGCAGTGCGCTACAAGGCAAGGTTGGTGGCAAAAGGCTACGCTCAGAGGGAAGGAATTGACTATAACGAGGTGTTCTCCCCGGTAGTTAAACACTCGTCAATTCGGATTCTATTGGCCTTGGTTGCGCAAAATGAGTTGGACCTTGACCAACTTGATGTGAAGACCGCCTTTCTCCACGGCGATCTTGAGGAGGAGATCTATATGACACAGCCCACAGGTTATAAAACTGCAGGGAAGGAAGAGTTAGTATGCAAGCTAAAGAAGTCGCTGTACGGATTAAAGCAGTCTCCTAGACAGTGGTACAAGCGATTTGATAGCTTCATCAGAAAGAAGAAGTACACACGTAGCCATTATGATCCATGTGTGTACTACAACAGGCTACCATCAGGTGAATATACCTATCTACTTCTTTATGTAGATGATATGTTGATTGCTTCGAGGTCGAGATCTGCTATTGATTCTCTGAAGAAAGTTCTATCATCAGAGTTGAGATGAAGGACCTGGGAGAAGCAAGGAAAGTATTGGGCATGGAGATCACTAGAGACAGGAGAGCTGGCAGGGTAAGTAAGTTTGACTCAGAAGGGCTATTTGGAGAAGGTACTGCAGAGGTTTAATATCAGCAAGGATACCAAGTCTGTTAGTACACTTATGGCGCCACACTTCAAATTGTCAGCAAAGAAGTCTCCGAGGAGTGTTCAAGAGTGTGAGTATATGTCTCACGTTCCATATGCCAGTGCGGTGGGTAGCTTGATGTACGCTATGGTGTGTACAAGGCCAGATCTATCACAGGCAGTTTCCATGGTGAGTCGATACATGCATGATCCGGGACAGGGTCATTGGAAGCTGTGAAATGGATCCTGAGATACATCAAGGGAACAGTTGATGTAGGCCTAGTGTTTGAGAAGGACAACACTGGAAAGAAAGAATGCATAGGGTATGTGGATTCAGACTATGCAGGGGATCTTGACAAGCGCCGGTCGACGACGGGATATGTCTTCACATTCTCACAGGCACCGGTGAGTTGGCGCTCCACACTGCAGTCTACCGTCGCGTTGTCGACCACAGAGGCTGAGTACATGGCTATGACAGAGGCCATGAAGGAGGCAATCTGGCTTTAGGGGTTGCTTGATGACTTGGGCGTGGAACAGGATATGTTGAAGATAAACTGTGACAGCATGAGTGCCACCTACTTGGCAAGGAATCAAGTCTATCATGCAAGGACGAAGCATATTGATGTCAGGTACCATTTCGTTCGGGAAATTCTGGAGGAAGGTGACATCGACTTGTTGAAGATTCACACTTCGGAGAATCCGGCCGATATTCTTACGAAGGTGGTGTCGGGAGTGAAGTTTGCACATTGCAAAGACTTGCTCCATGTCCTTCAGGTGAAATGAGCTTGCTGAAGCTCATTTGGGTGAACTACGGACGGCTTGATCCTTTGGGCAGGGGTACGTAGGCAACCATGTTGGTGCAGCCGCTATTGAGTCGGTGTTCGGCTCAGATTTGGAAATCTTCACCCGGTGGAGAATTGTTGGAAAAAGAGGATATTAACAAGGAGCTGACAGGATTGCCAAGTGTTGTCGAAGATCGCCAGGGAAGTCGATGACGAAAGGCAAAGGGGACAGCAGCAGAAAACAGGCAGATCGGTCGACCGGTACGGTCGACCGACATGCACAGCATGCACAGGGTCTTAGGCGGTCGACCGGCCGCCGGTCGACCGAAATATCCTGACTGTAAGAGCCAAACTCTCTGTTAATTTCAGTCGACTGGTCGGGTATACCGGAGAGGAGGTCGGTCGACCCGCCGGTCGACCGACAGTCGGGTTTGGGCGAAAATCTGCTGCTCCGCAAATCTGGGTATTTAAGCCTAATGTGTTTTCTAGGGTTAAAGACTCTGCGAAAAAAAGATTAGATAGAGCTCTCTTGCATTCAAAGAGGCTGCTAACTATTGTAATCATCTTCCTAGTGATTAATCTCTCCATTGGATTGCCCCGAGGACGTAGGCATTGAGGCCGAACCTCGTTAGATTGTGTGTTTGCGATTTGTGTGTTCTTCTTGTGTTTGTTGGGTGTTCTTTGTGCTTGGAGAATTGTGAGATCCTCAGTTGGTTGTTGTCATCGGCGCACAACACCCTCGTGTGACATGACTCCAATGACATGGCGAGAGGCCAACGACGATGGCAAGGCTTCAGTGATGTCAGATGACACCGGTCAATCTTTCTTCTTCTTTTTTAAATGAAATACAGTTATTTAGTTTTCTACGTTTTCCTTTGCTTGCCTATGGTTTAAATGGTTTGATTTAGTAGTATTTTGTTTTAATTATGTTTAATTTTATGATGATTCTGTATTGATCTTCTTGAAATTGCTAGAGACTAAGGGAATTAACTTGCTCTGTGGCGATTATCTTGATTGAGATTTTCATGATTCATATTAATTTGCCCTCCATGTTTTATTGCTGTTTTTTTGATTCATATGTGTTCCTATTGCAAAGATTTCTAATTTGAACACTTTGCTATTTTCTGGAATTGATGTGGCTGCAATATTGAATTTCTGGACTTGCTTTGGATGCACTGTTGAATTACTGCACTTGCTTTCACTTGCTAATGCTTCTGAAAGCCCCCACGTCACGCGGTGGGCTCCTTCCTAGTTAAGATGATAGGCAAGCAAGGCCCCATTAGATTTGCTGAGATCTACAAAACAGATAACACAATTTGGCCAAGAGCTTCTCTTTTGACAGTTTGGGAGGACTTGGCTAAGAATGTGTCCAGATTTTCTGCTGCCCATTCAAAGGCCAATTCGTGATGCTTTCTACTTCTTTGAAGCCAAAGTGTTACACGGGTAAATAAGAAAGCCATGTATGCCTACAGAGGAACTATCTAAAAAATAAGCTCACTTTTCCCTCTTACCCTGATAAGCTGTGCTCTTTTGCTCACATACAGCCCATACATGTAATCTAACAAAGATAATTACTTCAGATATTCAAAAAAAAAAAACACACCTGCTAAACCTCTGCCTGGATCTTACGAATACTACAAATGCATTTTTTTTTCTTAATCATCTCTTGATTCTTCATTGACTTCTTTAATTGGGATGTGCATCATATTATGCATTTTTTTTAGGCGCATAGAGCTTAACTTTCATAACTGTGATATGTCATGTTCTAGTGAAATAAGCACATCAGGCACATAATTTTAAACTCTTTAATTAAATTGCACTTTAACTTTATTTTCATCCTTTTCTTCCACCTTTTTCACCAAAAAAACAAACGGTGAGCTATTCTCCTAATGCTATGTATATCTGGTCATAAAAAACGGGACACTCATGCATGGTTTATTTAAAAACTTGATTTCTCTCACCTTCCCCCCCCCCCCCCCCCCCCACCACCACCACAAAACAAAAAAAAAAAAAAACAACCCCACCCCAAAAAAAAAAAAAAAAAAAAAAAAAAAAAAAAAAAAAAAAAAAAAAAAAAAAAAAAATCTTTCCCTCCCATTCCCTCTTCCCGATTTGGATTCAAAGTTCCTGCCTTACATGAGCATCAGCCTCTTTGCAACCTTCTTCTAACCTTCTACAATTACAAAAATTTCGCACTAATTACTTCAGCCAATTCTCTTGTTTCAGTACCTACCTCTACTCTGTCATTCATATTATCCGCATATAATTTCTATAAGAAGCACTGTTCTTTCTATTTTGCATTCTCTACACTTAATCAGCTCTTCACTTAACTTTTATTTTCTCCATATTGATCATCCAAACTAATAAATTCTTCCCTACCTTCTTCGACTGCTCGACATATCTACTTTCATCTTCTTGCTACTTCTTTTATTCTTATTTATTTTTGCTGCTCTCATTCTCATTTTTTTCATACGGAATTCATAGTGCATTCTCTTCCTTACCACCATTAAAGCTTAGGAAATATCTTTACTACCGTTGCTAATGTTTGTCAAGCTGATGAAACTTAATATTGAATACTAAGTGTTATGTTGTGGAGCTTAATTCTTGGCAATTTGTCGCACTATGCTGAGTCATTGCGCAGATCGACCTGCGCGGCAGGTCGCCGTGAGGGTTGGAAGGGGCGGAGCCCCTGAAACAAAATCACGTTGAGAAATCCCTTTTACAGATCCTGGAGCGAGGGCGAAGCATCCCTGATAAATAGGTTGGGCGAGTTCGGAGTTTCAGGTTGAGGGCAAGGATGGAGTCAAGCTCTAGAGTAGCACCTTTGTATCACTTCGGAGGAGCACTCTGAAGCATCTAAAAAGAGCACTTCGAAGCGACAGTGCAGAGTAGCACCTCGGAGATGCATAGCGGAGAAGCGGTCCGTCTGAAAGCTTCATAACCCGTGAAAGTTGAGGAATACGTCAAGGGCAGTTTGGTGATTTCATAACTTGTAACCATTATTTTTTCCTATAAAAGAAGGCGTGCCGTCATTAAGATGATATATGTGTGAGTTTGAGATTTTTTCTTCTTCTCTTATAATTTCTCTGATAAAATAGTGGATTTGCGTGTGGCTCCGTTGTTTTTCTCAATTTGGATTTTTCACGTAAAATTTTGACGTTTTTGAATGCGTATTTGATATGTGTTCTTTCTTCTCCCCATTCTTTTTCTCAACAACTAGTATTAGAGCTACGGTTTGTGATGGCAGAAGAAAAGATCAGAGTTGAAAGGTTTAACGGTGCGAATTTCAGATTCTGAAAGATGTAGATCGAAGATTACCAGTACAAGAAAGATCTCTTTCTCTTGGTGTAAAGGCCCAAAAGACGAAGGAGATGACTGATGGCGAGTGGGAGGTCCTAGATCAGAAAGCCCTAGGGGTGATCTGATTATTCTTGGCATTGACGATTGCATTTAACGTCTTCAGGGAGAAGACGACCTAAGACTTAATGGCGGCCCTATCGAAGATGTACGAGAAATCCTGGCATCGAGCAAGATTTTCCTGATGAAGTTCAATCAAAAGATGACGGACAACGGAAGTGTTGCTGAGCCTCTCGATGAATTCAACACGCTGACGAGCCAGCAGGAATATATTAGGATCAATGTTGATGACGAGATCAGGGCACTCGTTCTATTGTCCAGTCTACTAGAGACCTGTGATGGTTTTGTGATGGCAATAAGTGTAAATCACCTAGAGGGGGGTGAATAGGTGATAATGCTAATCTAGAAACTAAATGCGCTAAATGCGGAAGCTTAAAACAAATTTGCACAAACACTTAGTACAGCACACAAGTGTAGCCGAATTCCCCGTGAAGGGCTCTGGACTAACTCCTCTTGATTCCCCTAGATATGGGTTGAGGTGCTATATGAAGCTCTTGTGGTTAAGTACAAGTGAGGCACACACAATCAATCCAAGCATATAAATGATATAGGCAATATGAATATATGCAAGGCACAACACAAGCAAATAAGATATGATGCTATGAATGATGCTATGCACAAATATAAAGAGAGAGGGTTTAGAGGCAATGGATCAAATGCAAACACAATGATATGTTTCGAGGTTCGAGCCCCTAGCTCTACGTCCCCGCCTTCACCGAGAAGGATTTCTAATCCACTAAGGAGTACCGAACTCCTCTCTCAACCTTACAATGCCACCGAGGCAATACAACCACAATCCACCTCTACCGAAGAGGGATAAGGCCCGTAGCCAACAAACAACTCAATCACCTCTACCGAAGAGGGATACAAACCAATACCACTCCGATCAACCTCTATCAAAGAGGGATACAACAATATAAGGAGGGTTTACAACTTGGAGGCTTAATCAACCTCAAACACTTTCTTTTTCCCACAAACAAATGATCCTAATAGAATAGGATAGATGATAGCTCAAGTGTGGAAAACTAGAGTTTGGAAAACAAATAACCAAAGAAAACACTTGGGAAAACTCTTGTAAAAGATAGAAATGAAGAACAAACCAAATCTCCCAAAATACTCTTTTCTTTGATTTTTTTCAAAAACTCTAAAACAAATAAAGATTGATCTTTTGAGCCCTTAAACACTTTGAAAACTTGTTTTAAAAACCAGAGAATAGGAAATATTTTCTTGTCAAAAGTCTTATCAAAAACCATGAAGTGATGGGGTATTTATAGCCCCAACAGAAAACTAGCCGTTAGGCTGATCTGTCAGCCTGACAGGCTTGCGGTCGGCCGCCCGGTCGATCGCCAACGGTAAAAAATATGACCGTTGGAGCATCTCGGTCGACCGCCCAGATACAGAGAGCAGACTCTCTGCTCCGGTCAACCGTCCGGCCGACCGCCCAGATACAGAGAGCAACGCTCTCTGGTCCGGTCGACCTCCTGGTCGACCGGTACTGTGTCTGCCAGACGTGCACAAGGCTGTGCACGTCGGTCGACCGCAACGGTCGACCGACCTGGTCTGTCAGCCACAGACTGGGTCAGAAACTGGGTAAAAATATTTTATAAAAAATCTTTTATCTCTTCTAAAATTCCATAAAACTTGTTTTAACATTTTATATTGAAAAACAAACTTGTGATAAATATTTCAAGACAAATATCAAGTATTTGGAATCATTTTGTGTCTTGTAAATTTTATCAAAAACTAAAACTTGTATTTTATCAAACTTTAATTTTTCAATACATGAATAGGAAAGTCAAAATAAGTTTGTTTAAGATATGAAGCATGTATGTATATTGAACACATCTAATATACATAAAAACCATGTAAACTTGTTTTGAACAAACTATTCATGAAAACCAATATCCAAAACATAAAACTTGTGTGTGTTGTGCACTTGAGCATATCAACTATACTTATTTTTACAAATGGATCTAAACACACTAACTAAACTAGGATACCTAAGTCTTCTTGATGATCTTCATCTTCAAGTCGACTCGGTCCAAACTCCGTGATCCAACGAGCGAGTGCTATGTATCATCATGATGCTCGGGCCCTGGAATCACTTGTGAAAGGCTTCAAAATCATCTTGTTGAAGCTAATCACCAACTAATATCTTGATACATGATCTGAAACTAAAATCACAAGATTATTAGTAAACATAACTACATGAGTTAATCATCATCAAACTAGAGTGGAAGGCCTTCGGGCCAACAATCTCCCCCTTTTGATGATGACAAAACTCATGGAGTTATATATGCATGGATTAAAGTTAAGCTTCAAAGAAGCTCCCCCTTAACTCATGCATAAACAATAAACATAAATATGTAATGAATATGAAACATGAAACATGCATAGATATGCATAAACAATAAAAGGCTCTATATACCAATTGCAAAATAAAACTAATGATACCAATTGCAAAAGGTAAAACATCAAATAAAACTCTTGATACCAAAAATAAACATGTTCTTAAATAAATGCTTTTGATATGTTTTATTTGTATCAAAAACAAACATATATGCATAAACATAAACACAAAAATACTTCTCCCCCTTTATGGATAAAGCAAGAAAAAAAAATACTTCTCCCCCTTAAGTAAGGAAGAAAACAAATACTTCTCCCCCTTAAGTAAGAAAAACATGCATATATATCAAATACTTCTCCCCCTTTTTGTCAATCATCAACAAAGGGTCAAAGTAAAAACAAACCAATAAATGCAAATTTTTCTTCCCCTTTTTGTTCGAAACAAAGAATCAATAAAGGGTATGCAAAACAAAATGTTCTCCCCTTTTTGTCTAAAACAAAAACAATGTCAATAAGGGGTGACATTAAACAAATATGATATTAATTAAAAATATGTCAATGAAATGCATATTGATACCAATTGAAATAACCATTATAAATTTTGAATTTCTAAACAAAAATCTTGATACCAATTGATAAGTAAACAAATAACATACCAATTGTAATTAAACAAACTTGATACCAATTGTAAATTATTATTCTTTTAAGCAAATGATATCAATTGAAATTATTATTCCTTCATAAAGTGTGGGAGTGGAAATCAAATACTAATTGAAATACAAAATCAATTTTTCTCCTCCTTTATGAAATACAAACTAAAGCAATGAGTAGGCTCGAATCAAGATACCAATTGAAAGAGTCCAATGATACCAATTGAAACAACAATAAGATCAAGTGTATATCTCATATAACTTATCCTCCCAACACATGATCAAGTTTAAAATGATTTTCATTATAAAGCATACATGAGCATGGTCTCCCATCCAACCGCCCATGGAAGGTAGGGGTTTTCAAAAATAGATTTGAACAATAGTGTATGTTTGAAAACATCTACCATAACGAAGAGTCCGAACTAGTTAAATGAAAAACTTATTAACTAGTACGAAATCCTTCAAGTAAGGAATAAAACAAAATGATTTTTCATGAAATATGAAATCCACATGATAATCAACACTCTAGGCCAATTAAGCATAGATATGACTTATGAAACAAAACATGATTAAACAGTGAATGTGAGTGTACAAATACGATGTGAAGATCATAATCATGAAGGTTGGACAATAAGCTCAATATTCCTTAAACACGAAAATCATCTAAACATGAAAAATCATCAAAAATTATTTAATCTTCAAGGCATATGTATGTCATATACAAACTAAGGTGTACATACATATCCAAAACAACGAGTCCACAAATGTATATGCATGAAAGCACGTGGCTCAAAGGATGTATATGTATAAACAATAGTTTGGACAAGATAGACATATACATGAAGTTAAACATAAACACATGAAAACATGAATAACGTGAAAAAGCTAAATTTTCATTAAAACAAATTTCATTTCAAGGTATATGTATGATTTGTCAACACAAGAAGTATACATACATACCCTAAACACAATTTGAGTCCATATATATAAATTTGCATGAAAGGCAAATGACTCAAGGTGTATACATGTATATCTTAAAATTTGGCAAAAATAAACATATACATGAAATGAAAAACACATAAACATAAAACAAATCCAAAAATAAGAATACAAGTTTAAAATGTATGAATCATCAAAACTAGACTATACTAACACATCTAATGGGTACAAATAATCATTCAAGCACAAACATATATAGGTTTATTTGTGACCCACTATATGCACAAGTATATACCTAGTCTTAATGAAAACTAACATCTAAACATGTAATCAAATCACGAAGCATCAAAACAAGGTAAAAATCAACATGATAAACATAAACATGATTACTATGTAAATTCACATGTTATTAGATTCATGATGTACATGATAGCTAAACTATGGTGAGAACACAAAATAATAGTCCATATTAAACATGGGTGTCTCAAATACTATACATGTATATCATAAGCCTATTATCATGTCATTTCATAATAATCATTAAACAATAAAACATGGTATAAACAATGAAATGGAAAGCATGTAAACAATAATAAGGAGTTAGGAATCGTTACCAAAACCTAGAAGGCAACTCTCCTTGTCTCCAAAACATGGTGGTCCTCTCCACCAAACATCCCTTGAAAGTGATGCATCCAAATAGTTTTCTTTAAGCACGGAACGCATCCACTCCAAGGTACGGCTACTCTCACGTCATGTGAGAGCCCACACCTACATCATGAACAAGAGGGGTGGTCTTTGGTACCCATATCTTATTGGGTCCATGGGGGTTAGTACCATTCCTAACCCAAGAAAATTTATTTGCTAAATTTACATCATGTAATCTATCAAAGCAAAATTTAGCAAGGTGGCCCTTACGTCCACAATGTGTACAAGTGTACACATGAGCATACGTGTGATGGTGTCCGTGAGGAGCATGTGTATGCCGTGTATGGTGTGCATGCATAATAGAAGGAACTTGTTTCTTTCGAAACAAAGATTCCAAACGTGTATGACCAACAACACATTGGCTCAAAGTGGAGCCCAAATAATCAACACTCTTCTTAAGCATGGATATATCATTGTTAATCAAAGAAGAAGTGTGGCATGCAATGGGAGTGCTAGATGGAAGTACCCTAGCATGACAAACATGTGCATCAATCTTATTTTTCAAAAATTCATTTTTCTTTAAACATACATCTAAATCATTTGAAATAGAAATAATTTTGTTTTTCAAAGCAATATTCTCTTTTAAAACAAATTAATTTTTGAAGACAAGTTTTCATTTTTCTTCAAAAGAGTTTCACAATCATTTTTAGATTTTAAAACTTTTTTTTCTTTTAGTGCAAGTTCAAGTTAAGATTTCAATGAATCCCTATCATTAGAAATCTCCTCTTTCTCTTGCAAAACCATGTTAAGCTTAGAAGACAAATTCTCTTTTTCTTTATTTAAAGCACAAGTCTTCTTTTTCAAAATGTTATATTTTTCAATCAATTTTTCACAAACAATAGATAGTTCTTCATTTAAATCATTGGGATCAACATAGTCATTACATGAAGAACTAGCATCATCATTATCTAGTTGAGTTTCCGATTGTACCTCAAGGGAGTCATTCCCTTGGACCATGAAGCATTGTGACTCGGATTCTCCACTAGATTCCTCTTCATGTTGGATAGGCAGTTGAAGCTTGGAGGTGTGGTGGTTGTCAATATATTCCACACTGCAAAGGCGGAATCAATATTAGAAACAAGCATAAGATATTCTTTTGAAAGCGTGCTTCTAATGGCCTCAAGGGCTTGTGCATTGGCCCCTATATGATTGCGATTCCTAAGATAGCATTTCTTGGTAGCCGCAAGGAAAACATGCAAGCCTAGGGTTTGTAGGTAAATGGACATCCTAGTCTTCCAAACAAGAATGTTGGAAGGGTCAAACATAGGTGGGGTCATGAAGTCCATGGTATAAACTATATGTGTGCAAACAAACAAATGTGCAAATACAAATGAAGATTAGCAAACAAGGATCTCACTCCTAGGATGTTAAGCCTAAGTATCAGGAGCGTAGGCTCTGATACCAATTGTAAATCACCTAGAGGGGGTGAATAGGTGATAATGCTAATCTAGAAACTAAATGCGCTAAATGCGGAAGCTTAAAACAAATTTGCACAAACACTTAGTACAACACACAAGTGTAGCCGAATTCCCCGTGAAGGGCTCTGGACTAACTCCTCTTGATTCCCCTAGATATGGGTTGAGGTGTTATATGAAGCTCTTGTGGTTAAGTACAAGTGAGGCACACACAATCAATCCAAGCATATAAATGATATATGCAATATGAATATATGCAAGGCACAACACAAGCAAATAAGATATGATGCTATGAATGATGCTATGCACAAATATAAAGAGAGAGGGTTTAGAGGCAATGGATCAAACGCAAACGCAATGATATGTTTCGAGGTTCGAGCCCCTAGCTCTACGTCCCCGCCTTCACCGAGAAGGATTTCTAATCCACTAAGGAGTACCGAACTCCTCTCTCAACCTTACAATGCCACCGAGGCAATACAATCACAATCCACCTCTACGAAGAGGGATAAGGCCCGTAGCCAACAAACAACTCAATCACCTCTACCGAAGAGGGATACAAACCAATACCACTCCGATCAACCTCTACCAAAGAGGGATACAACAATATAAGGAGGGTTTACAACTTGGAGGCTTAATCAACCTCAAACACTTCTCTTTTCCCACAAACAAATGATCCTAATAGAATAGGATAGATGATAGCTCAAGTGTGGAAAACTAGAGCTTGGAAAACAAATAACCCAAAGAAAACACTTGGGAAAACTCTTGGTAAAAGATAGAAATGAAGAACAAACCAAATCTCCCAAAATACTCTTTTCTTTGATTTTTTTCAAAAACTCTAAAACAAATAAAGATTGATCTTTTGAGCCCTTAAACACTTTGAAAACTTGTTTTAAAAATCAGAGAATAGGAAATATTTTTCTTGTCAAAAGTCTTATCAAAAACCATGAAGTGATGGGGTATTTATAGCCCCAACAGAAAACTAGCCGTTAGGCTGATCTGTCAGCCTGACAGGCTTGCGGTCGGCCGCCCGGTCGACCACCAACGGTCAAAAATATGACCGTTGGAGCATCTCGGTCGACCGCCCGGTCGACCGCCCAGATACAGAGAGCAGACTCTCTGCTCCGGTCGATCGTCCGGCCGACCGCCCAGATACAGAGAGCAACGCTCTCTGGTCCGGTCGACCACCCGGTCGACCGGTACTGTGTCTGCCAGACGTGCACAAGGCTGTGCACGTCGGTCGACCGCAACAGTCGACCGACCTGGTCTGTCAGCCACAGACTGGGTCAGAAACTGGGTAAAAATATTTTATAAAAATCTTTTATCTCTTCTAAAATTCCATAAAACTTGTTTTAACATTTTATATTGAAAAACAAACTTGTGATAAATATTTCAAGACAATATCAAGTATTTGGAATCATTTTATGTCTTGTAAATTTTATCAAAAACTAAAACTTGTATTTTATCAAACTTTGATTTTTCAATACATGAATAGGAAAGTCAAAATAAGTTTGTTTAAGATATGAAGCATGTATGTATATTGAACACATCTAATATACATAAAAACCATGTAAACTTATTTTGAACAAACTATTCATGAAAACCAATATCCAAAACATAAAACTTGTGTGTGTTGTGCACTTGAACATATCAACTATACTTATCTTTACAAATGGATCTAAACACACTAACTAAACTAGGATACCTAAGTCTTCTTGACGATCTTCATCTTCAAGTCGACTCGGTCCAAACTCCGTGATCCAACGAGCGAGTGCTATGTATCATCATGATGCTCGGGCCCTGGAATCACTTGTGAAAGGCTTCAAAATCATCTTGTTGAAGCTAATCACCAACTAATATCTTGATACATGATCTGAAACTAAAATCACAAGATTATTAGTAAACATAACTACATGAGTTAATGATCATCAAAACTAGAGTGGAAGGCCTTCGGGCCAACAATAAGTAATTCTTGTGCGACATAAATCTTGAAGTTTGATAATGCGGTGGATGTTCTTCTCAGTGAAAGGCGCGTTGGAAGTCATCGGGTGCGGCTGAGACATCAGGGAGTTCCCTAAGTGTCGAAAGGATAAGAAGATTGATGAATAGAGAAAAGAAAAAGAACAACAAACCCAAATCCAGATTTGAGAGAAGCAAATCCAAATCAAGGGGTGTCGGGTGTTGGCAGTGTGGTAAGAAGTGACATTTTCAAAGGCCCTGCAAGCAGAAGGATGGAGATGGCAAAGGCAAATAGAAGGATTCAATATATGCCATGGGCAGTAATGAATCTGCCCCGAGTCTCTCCTTGACCCGTCAACTAAGCCTGATTCCTTATTTTCTCTCCATTGAGCCCGACCTATCAATAGAAGTTTGCAAGGAGTTGATATGGCTGAATGATTTTATGAAAGAGCTTGGAAAGGAGCACGTAAGCCCTTCACTGCACAGTGATAGTCAGAGTGCTATAGATCTTGTCAATAATCCAGTCTATTATGACAGAACCAAGTACATTGATGTGCGGTACCACTTTATTCACATACTTTTGGAAGATGGTGTGTTGTCACTTGAGAAGATACACACAAGTCAGAATCCTACAAATATGACCAAGGTGATCACGGTGGAGAAGCTGAAAACCTGTTTAGCTTCTGTTGGTTTCAAGGCTGAGGATCCAGAGTTTAGTCACATCAAATTCATTATGAGTTGAGAGTTGGTGGAGCACGGGAGAGAGATGGAGTGTCGTTGCTATGTCAATAATAGTCCCCAAGTGAGAGATTGTTAAGTTGTGGAGCCTAATTATTACCTTGATGATTTGTCGCTCTATTCTGTCATTATGCGGATCAACTTGCGCGGTCAAGTCACCATGGGGTTGGTCGAAGGTGGAGAGTCGGGGGCTCGGGGCGAAGCCCCCAGAACAAAATTACTTTGAGAAGTCCCTCTTACAGATCCCAAAGCAAGGGCGAAGCACTCCTAGTAAAGAGGTTGGGCGAGTTCAGAGTTTCAGATTGAGGGCAAGGTCAGAATCTCACTCCAGAGTAGCAACTTGATATCACTTCGGAGGAGCACTCCAAAGCATTTAAGCGGAGGAGCACTCTGAAGTGACAGTGCAGAGTAGCATATCGGAGATCCATAGCGTTGACACAGTCCATCCTGGAAGCTTCGTAGCCCGTGAAATTTGGGGAATACGTCAAGGGCAGTTTGGTTATTTCATAACTTATAACTCCAGTTTTTCCTATAAAAGAAGATGCGCCGGCTTAAAGGTGATATATGTGTGTGTGTATGCAATTGTAAATACAGAGCAGCTGTTAGTTTCTCTCTTCTTCTCCTGTGATCTCTCTGATAATATAGTGAATTTGCGTGCGGCTCCATGGTTTTTCCTGATTTGAATTATTCACGTAAAATCCTGGTGTCTTTAGTTGTGTATTTGATCCGTGTTCTTTCTCTTTCCAGTTCATTTTCTCAACACTAACACCCTCTTCTACTCCCGCAAGAAAATATGGCTTCCAGGCTTTCACGGCATTCACAATTTGCATCTGCAGATATTTCGGGATGGAACTAGCACTTGAATGGTACGCACCATCAATCAAAAAACAAGAATGGAAATATGTGTGTGTGTGAGAGAGAGAGAGAGATAGACTTGTGTCATTCCATAAGAATTCGAGGCCGAATCCTTCCCACCCAAACACTATCCTACAATATTCAAATATAAGATTCACTCCATTGAAGTTGATCTACATTATTTTAAGTAACTATAAATCATGTATTTTGGATACATTTTGCCCATTCATCAAGTAGGCGCAAAATGAACGGTCAAAATAGTGAATTGGTTAGTTTAACGGTATAGAATATTTGAAATCTAATAAAAATGAGTGTTTGAGGGTTTTTTAATGTTTAGATCAGGATTAAATGGTTGGATTAAGAATTTATATGTTTAAAGACGTAAATCTAAGCAATATGTTATTTTTGGCTGTCGATTTTGTGCCTACTTGATGAATGGACTAATAGTATTCAATATTCAAAATACATGATTTTTGGTTTTTAATTACTTGTAATAATGTAGATCAACTTCAAAGGAATGTATCCTGCAGTCGGATGTTGTAGGATTGAATTTGAGTAGGAAGGATTCAGCCTCTAATCCTTCCGGAATGACACGTGTGTCTGTGTGTATGTATATATAAGAAAAACGAAGTATTGTAGACAAGTTAACACACGATAAACTCTTCATGATACTTATTTCTGCATTATTTAGTTGCTTACAGCAGAACATGTAGATGCTTCTTTCATTGCTCTCTAAGATTATGACAACTACCTCACTCAACTTCACAAATTGACACATGCACCCAACTAGCCCTTTGAGATTTCATAATCATTATTTGTAATTAATTAGGATATTAACATGATTTCCACTTCACAATCTCTCAGCTTCTCTACAAACATCCAAAATTTTTTAAACACAATTAAAAAAGAAAAGGAAGCTAATTCTGCTTCCAAATTGTTACAGCTAATTCAGTTGCTCTCGCTGCAACAGAACCGCCAGAGCCACAACCGCTACCGGGTTACACCGAAGCAGCTGCGAACATGAAGATAAGATAACAAGCATTGCTGATCTCCTCAAAGCGACTCGCTATTGTTCCCCACCTGGACAGGCAATGTGCACTGGGGGAAAAATTGCAAATAATATTCTACTCGCGTTAAAACTATACATATATGTGTTCCTCTATGTGTATATATGTTTGTGTGGCTGTGTACACGTGCGTTAAGTGTCTGCGTTCAAGTACCTGTATCTGTATGTTATTACATGTATATAAAGTCTATATATTAACTCATGGTTTGCGACAACAGGATATCATAGAAACAATCATGGGGAACTGATGTCTACACTGAGTTCCCACTCCATCGATGCTGTTTCCTCTGCTCCAAATCCATGTCCGACACACAAAATGCCTAGACCCCACATGCCCGAACACAACTGGAAAAACAACCGAAAGGTAACGCACATACCTTACTCATATATGCTGGATTCCCTAACAGAAAAACACAGGTACAAAGCGTTAATCAAGGTCAGAGACAAAACAGCCACAATCAGGTTAACACTCTTCGACACTTTCAGAAGCTCTTTTTGGAATTTCCCTGCAGAGCTCTCAGTCATTCTAAAGAAGGTAAATGCATACATAAGGGGGGAATAAATCAAAAATACATGCATCTACCCACAGATGTACCACTTTGTTCTCATGCTATTGAACATACGCAGGTGGTAGTGCACGTGTTGATCAGATTCTGAAAACTGTGATAGACGAGGTCTACAAATTCAGAATCAAGGTATACTCTGCCAATTGTACCAATATTCAGAGTGGTTCGTACTCGGTCCAGGCGATTGAATGGGTACCAAGGGCGTTCAATGCAAGCCCTGCTGCCTACTACAACCAACCAAAAGAGCAAAAAAAAAAAATCAAGATCAAGGAACAGATTGTTAGATATGATGGGCACTCCTTATTCTCTCTCTCTCTCTCTCTCTCTCTCTCTCTCTCTCTCTACGGGGCTGTTTGTTTCGCCGTAAAAGGCGTAAAAGTCTGTAATTCGTAAATGACTTATAACCTAATTACAACTACGGTGTTTGTTTGGACCGTAATTTTAAAAGACTTACGCAACTCAACTATCACTCACTTGTAACCCAATTACCCCTCACTTGCAGCCCAGTTACAGTTAATTTTGTGGTCATGCAAATTTGTATTATCTTTTTATGTTAATATTGAATTTTTTAATATTTAGCATTTTAATATTTATTTGCAATATTAAAACTTTTTAAATCACCAAATAGTTAATTTTGTGGTCAACTTTTTCACTTATGACTTACACATTACGACAACCAAACACCGTAAAATACAATACACTTTCCCACTTACAACTTTATATTACCAACCAAACACCACAAAACTTACATGCATGTAACTCATTTACAACTGTAAAAGATTTTACCAATTACGACTTACGAATTACGGTCAATTACGACAACCAAACAGACCATACTTGAATTTGTAACATGGTTCCTAGAATAGTATGAAATGTGACATATCTGGGCAGATGCACCAAACAGAATATAGGACTCATAGATGGCAATTTCTCAAAGTTATGTTCTTTTTCTAGCAAGATCCTGTTCCTCTAAAAAATTTCCATTTTCCCCATTATGTAGACTAATTTTGTCACATCCCGCTTCCCGTTATAGCGAGCTAATCATGTGACTTGGGCCAGTGACACGCTCAAAGGAGCATGCTAAGCCTTTAACTTGCAAATTATGTCATTTTTTCTATCTGCTGAATATACATATCAAGTCTAAATAGAGTACACATACATGAAATAAAACTAATCAAAAGTTTATTCGACTAAAAAAGTTCACAACTAAATAACTGGCATAAATTTAAATACTGAGAAATGAGTCTAACTCTCTTATTCATATATCTATTAAGGAAGCAAATAATTAAAAGAAATATCCAAGTCTTCTACTGAGCTTTAGCTGGCTCCTCGCAGTACTCCTTGTGCTTGGCTGATATATCCACATATTCTCCACTGTCTAGGGTGAGTAAACTCCAGGGAGTCAGAATCTCATGACAAGTACAAACAAAGAAAAGGAAATATCCAATATGTGCAGAGCACACAGATGTATATGAAAAAGGAAACGACATGTAATATGCAGTTATATGATACTTATTTTTATTAGATAATCGTGAATTTGTAGTATGAATTTATTACTAAAGTTAGTCATATAATGTTCAAGTCATAATGATAAATAAACATCCACAAAGCATAAGCATGGTTATATTATGGAGCAAGTCAAGTATAACAAGTATAACTAAACAATCAATAGTAATCATCACAAGAAACACACAACTACAAGGTTAATTATGAAGATGTCCCTAGGGGTTACTAATTAGGTGAGATTATTCCAACTACCATGAGTTGTAGAATGTATTCTATCCTACGCCTACTACACATGTGATTGGATCGATTGGGTCTCATTTCATAACCTATTCTCGCATACTAATTAATGATTATTGTTATTTGAAAACTGTTAGTGTAAAAACCACTCGTGTACCCCAGCGGGGAACTATGCCAGGAGTAATATAGTATAATAGTATGTAATTAGAATGAGCTCATCAATAACTCATGTCACAAAGTGACATGCAGTATAAAAATAAACACCACCATACCTTGTACGGGTATAGGTACTCAAGGTACACTTTCTCAATTTCTTCCATCAATTTCTTCCATCAATTTCACCATATTAGCACCGTGTCTTGTCATTTTGCAACCAATTTATTTTTTTATAGAATTGAATATCCTTGCATGAGCTAGTGCCAAGATCAACAATGCCACCATATTAGCCATGTGTCTTGTGTTTTTGCAACCAATTTTATTATAGAATATGAATATCCTTGTGTAAGCTAAGTGTCAAGATTAACCATGCCACCATGTCTTTATCAAGCCCATATAATCACTATATACCACTTTCTCAAGTAATTCTAAATACATGCTTCATGTAAGTTTTTGTCCATGTCATTTAAACTTTCGTATTCTTGTTCATATTCATGTTCATGTTTCCATGGTGGCTTTCTACATGACTAAAGTCAGTCATGTTAGTTATTTGTCATAATGTAGCAATATATTCAAGCATGACTCATGTAATTAATTAATACAACTTATAGAAAATTATTTTTTATAAATAATTAATGACATATAAATCAATATTAATACAGAAGGGCTTTTCTGCAAAACTTCAAGTAGGAGAAAATGGAAACTGCATTTTAAATAACAAGCTGGACTAAAACTATTTTAAGAAAACTTGTAAGGACTAAACAGTAATATTTTAAGACTGAAAATAGAATTTAAAAACTCAGCGACTAAACAGAAATTTAATAAGGAACAAAAATCAATTCAGAATACTCAAGTTCTTAACAGTATTTTTTTCAAAGCTGAAGCTATTTTAAAAAAAATCCAGAAAATAAGGCTAATGTGTGGAAGGTTAAGGAATTGTTTGAATGAAATAGTTTTAAGTATAAAGAAAACTACAAATTTAGATACACGCATGAAACAAGAAGTTTACTTGATTATGTTTGGGACCAAAATTTAATCTAACAACAAATTATCTCTCATTCAATGATTACATTAAAGTTGATCATTTTATTAATAAACGAATAAAATCTATATTGAATCCAGTAGTTCACAAGTACAATGTCCACAAAATTGTTAATAACAGCCCTTTCAAAATAGAAGGAAAATTCTCAATGAAAAATTAATCCAGTTGGGAAGTCTATCAGTTAGTAGCTAGGCACTGACATCAAGGCATGAATCAAGAAAGAGTGTATTCCTACCAATAGCAAACAAGATAATGTAACCAATGATCTGGTATAAGACAGTGATAAACATCAATACATGATGGCTTGTCGGTGTATATTTCAAGCACATGATGAGTTTATGAGTGTTGATTTTGAGTTTATGTCAGTAAAAGAAATTTATATAAGTAAAACGAAGTGAAATACAACTATAAACCACAAGTATTGTGTTAAATATAATCATTCACCACTGTAATTGTAATTTTCAATGTTAATTATGTTTCGCTAGGAACATGGATAAATTTGATAGACAAAAATATATGAGCATTCAACATATAACTGAATTGAGTAAAAGCATAGTATCACATCTTGAAATTTGAAAAGGGAGGCAATAAAATTCACCACCGACTGCAAATCAGTTAACATTCATGGATTGACATTGAATAGTATCATAGTACTCAAAGTAAAGAAAATAACTGCAGAAGTAAGGGATGACATGATGTAGATCTTGTAAGGAAGTCCCAGCTGTAAATTCTACCAGTTTAACATCAAAGAAGGACTAGGTACTTGCCTTTTTTATGATTAAGATTCAACTGTTGATCTAGCTTTGGTGAATCCTCATGACCTCTTTTTCCCTCTTAGAGTAGATTGATTTTTAGAGTTTTGGGAATTAATTTCGAATTTATGTATAGGTGGTCATATAAGATGATTTTATCATTTTTTTTTAAGTGTTTAGTTTAAGTTTTAATTGATTTTTAGTTAGGATTTAGTTATACCCACAAATTTAAATGTTTATCTATTAGTTTGAACTTGATTTGGGTGTTTTTTTTGGATAAGGAGGAATTTTATATGAATTTCAAATGATTTTTGTTTGATTTTATACTTGGATACTGTTGGATTTAAAGAGAGAAGGATTTTAGAGGAATTCAATTTTGATTTAGTTTCTTATAGTGTTTGGGTATGAAAATCTAAACCCTATTGGATAGTAAATTAAGTTATAGGTTGGGTCACAATATTTATTATGACTAAAATATTTTTTATTCCTATTTATTATTTTCCTATTTATTTATTTATTCAATGTCTCCTAATATCACCTAGTTTTTAGACTATTACAAATTTCTTGTTTAGAAGAGTTCTATTCCATAACTGACCCAATTCAAAGAAAAAAAGGATATGATGATAATTCAAGATAATTCTTAGAGAAAATGTCTCTTGGCCTTAAGATAGGGAGAACATCTTTATCTGAAACTCGTCTTAAGTATCGGGATATCCTGGATATCTTGAATATTCTGATCGCCACTGACCACGGATAAGTATGTTGTTTCATGGCTCCTACTACTGTAAGAAAGTGAAGAAGAAGAATGCATTTGAGAAGTTACTGTTCCCATGGATTCTAAAAGTCTTTAAATGACACGCATGATAGGTTTAGAACTTCAGGGGGGAAAGGAATAATGTTTTTCTCAAAATTGTTGACACAAAGGCCCATCACTTTAGTTTTGATGATGATTAACTCATGTTGTTATAGTACTAATGATATTGTGTTTAATAAGTTTCATATATTTATCAAGATCTTAATCGGTGTTTAGCTTCAATAAAAGATTCGAAGCCAAGTTTTGAAGCTAGCACGTGTTGATTCAAAAGCTCGCGCGTCAAGATGGCATCAAGTACTCAAAGAGAAGTCTAACTCATGGATCAAGTTTGGATCAAGTCAAGATGGAAAAGAAGATTTTCAAGAGAAGATTTTCAAGAAGACTTGAGTTAAGTTTGTAAGTTTAAGATTTTTATTTTAGGATAAAATATAAAGGATAGATTATTTGTGGATTGCTCAAGCTCACACACATGCACAAAATTTATATATTATTTTCATAACAAATAGTTTTGGTTTTGGTTTAACCGTTTTTTTTATCATGAATATATTTTTGTGTTTTTGGATTTTCAAGAATACATCTTTCGGTTTCATGAATAGATTTCATCAAAACAAGTTTACATGGTTTATATGTATATTGAATTTCATCCATATACATTGTTATTTCATGTTTGTTTAGATAACTTAATTTGATGAGTTTATATCATGTGTTTAAGTTTTGTTTTTATCAAAACTTATTTTTGGAGCTTATTGTCAAAAACAAGTATATTTTATTTACTGTGTATATTGGATCATTTCCATACACACTATGCTTCAAATATGTTTTAATGTCTCGTCTTTGTATTTGTACAAGTTTGGAAAAATAGGTTTTTCATTTAGAAGTTAGATTTTGGAAAATACCGGTTTTGGTTTATGCCTTAATTTTTTTACCTCAAAAATAGTTCACATGTTTGTAATATGTGTTGATTTTTGATCACACATATTTGTACTTTAATTTATTTACATGAATTTATTTTTATGAAATTTATGAGGATTTAATTGAATTTTTATGGATTATGAGTTCAAATTTTAAATCCTTAAAAACCTGTTTTTGGGCTACTTGAGCGACGTGCACAATGTGCACGAGCTCAAAGCGGTGACCGGGTCGGTCGGTCGACCGACTGAGAGACACTTAGTCTTTGTTGGTCACGGTCGACCGACTGGTCAATCGATAGAGCTATGCCTTGGGTGCGGTCGACTAGGCGGTTGACCGGCAACCCCAACGGTCAGAAATTGACCGTTGGCCGGTCGACTGGGCGGTCAATCGACAGGCCATTCTGTCCAGATTCTGAGCCATAACGGCTAGTTATCTGATGCCTATATAAATGGGTCTTTTGGCCAGTTTTTGGGTAAGATTTTTACAAGCGTTTTCAAGAGCTATTTTCCTATCTTCCACTGAAGTTTCTTAACAAGTTTTTAGAGCTTCATTTCCATATCAAAAGGGAGTTTATCAAGAGTGTATCTCTTGACTTTATCAAAAGGATTTCTTGTGTTTTTCACTTCCAAATCTATCTTGTTTTTCTCACACAAGCTTGAGCTTTCCATTACTATATCCATCTTATAGGATCTTTGTTTGTGAGAGTGTGTGTTGGTGATCAAGAGAAGTGATCACCAAGTGTTCCAATTGTGTATTTGGAGGAGTTGTAGAGGTTGCTGCCTCGGCGAGCTTGCGGGTTCGTGTGTGTTGTTCTTGCGGGAACAAGTAAGGGACTTGCGGGGTCTAAGAGTTCTTGATGGAGCTTGTTGTAGGTGTTGCGGCACTGAGTGATCTTGCAGGATCGATTTTAGTGGAAATCCTTCATTGCGGTGAAGGCGTGCACGTAGAGCAAGTGGCTTGAACCTCGAAACTATTCTCTCGTGTTTGCGATTGCTTATCTCTCTCTCTCAACTCACTGTGTTTATATCTTGCATACCCATAATTGTCCATATCTCTATATGCTTGCTATTACTTGTGCTCAATAGATATGCTTGCTGGGTTGTTAGATATCTTGCATTGTTATTATTGTTTATTCTTTACGTGCTTGATATTGTGTTTGTGCTCACACTAGTATTTAACCAAGAGAGCTACAATAGCACCTCAACTATTAGTCTAGATGAATCTTGAAGAGAAGTTCAGAGCCTTTCATCGGGAATTCGGCTTCACTCTTGACATCGTGTGATAGTTCTAGTTTCCATAATAAGTTTTTAATTCCGCATTGTTTGTCATTTGATTAGCACACCACCTATTTACCCCCCTCTAGGTGACCTACAAAAATGACATTTCCAAATTTTGACAAAGGTAACTGTACTAACAAAATCTGTAAAATCTAATCAAGAAATTGCATTATAAGATTCTGAAAGAAGAAACATTATTCTGCTTATTTTAAACACTGCTACTTTAGAAAAGAGGAAAAAAAAAAAGAAGGAAAAAAAAAGAGGTAATGTTTCTAAGTTTTAACTATGTCATACTGGGTAATAATAGTAACATCATAGAAGATAATTAGCTGAACAAAAATGTATCGTGTATGATAAGGCAACTTAATCTTACTTCTTGGCAATGATGAATAC
Source organism: Agave tequilana (assembly GCA_038442645.1). Lineage (NCBI taxonomy): Eukaryota > Viridiplantae > Streptophyta > Magnoliopsida > Asparagales > Asparagaceae > Agave > Agave tequilana. The sequence goes on along the minus strand of JAVJIF010007406.1, from coordinate 121,822 downwards.
TTTTAGAGAGAGAGATGCATTTACTTTGCAAGTCAAGTAAACTAAACTAGACATGGAATCCGGCCCATTATTATCCATATTTCCCTACTTGAGAACAAGCCCTCAGTCTCTAATCACATTTATGATGGTGATTTTTAAAGAAGAAAACGTAAATGAGGAAGCAAAATAGACTAAAGGATTTCTTCAAAAAAGAGCAAATGAAGTAGCCTAGAAGGCTAAATGACAAACCACCCACACCGAGCCATCAAGGCTCTCTCTGAACACCCCTTTTACTAACTTAAATATGACAGTTACAGGAGAGGTGAACATTCCATCATTTCTTAGTACTCTAAGAACATAAGAAGAAAATACACATCTTACAATCAAATAAACAATAACAAAAACTACAACAACAATAGAAGTAAACAACAGTAACATATATGCTAGCTAACAAGATATATAAATCAAAGTGGATTCCAAACATACCTATGTTTGCATCTTGTAACATTGCGCGTGACACCTATTGACTTCTGAGGTTAATTGTGGCCTTGAACATAATCAATCCTTCAGAATAATAGACTTCAACCTCGCAATACTTATTGCTAATTTCACATAAACCCAATCATAGAGAATTGTCAACAAGCTGGAAATATGCAATCCTCCAGGATACTTTGATCAATAATGTGCCGATTATAGACCAAAATCCTATAATAAATCCTGATGCAGTAATGCCATAAATCCATATCACATCGATCTCATCTTTTTTCTCTTCTGTATCTCCTCCCTCATGAGATGGTGCTTGAGAAGGCTCATTAATTGAGCATTCCAACAAGGGCCATCCACATAGTTCAAGGTTGCCGCTGTAGATTGAGGGATCAATAAAGGATTGAAGTTGATTTCCTGATGGAATTCTTCCCGACAAGTTGTTGTGTGACAAGTTAAGGTGGCATAGAAAATTTAGGTTGGACATGCTTGGTGGAATACTGCCTGAGAGATTGTTCATTGATAGATCGAGTGATTCCAACTGTTTCATGGCGCCAATATTTTTTGGGATCTCTCCGGTGAAGTGATTTCTAGACAAATTCAAGAAAACCAATCCATGTAGCTCTGTGAGATCTTTAGGAATCTCTCCGTAAAAACCATTGCAAGATAGGTCTATACTTGTCACAAGAGAAAGCACTGTAGTGTACACAGTCTCCATTCCCTTTACTGTCACCATGAGACTCTCTTTGTAACCATAAAAATTTACCATCATTGTTTGTCCACATTTAGTGTCTGAAGCATGGCACTGAAATTCAAAGAAGAGGGAGAAAGAATGCCCGAGAGATTGTTGTCTGCAAGGTCCAAAACCTGCAGATTGGTAAGGTGGGAATTTGGAAAGGAGATGTCGCCATGAAAAAATTAGACCGTAATCGAAGAACTCGCAAAAGAGGTAAGTGCAGTCCTATCCATGTAGGAATGTCCCCTGATAATCTGTTTTCACCGAGATCAAGAACAACCAATTGTCGGCAATGATGCAAGGACCAAGGGATCCTTCCAGTGAGACTATTATTTTCCAAATGCAATGATTGAAGATTTTGAGAGATCTAATTGAGTCAGGTATATGACTTGACAAATTATTACTTGATAGATCAAGAACAATAAGCTGTGGACAATTAAACCAAGGAAGTCCTCCACCGAGGTTATTGTTTGATAGATCAAGTGCTCGCAATGAGGTCAAGACATTGATTGGTGGGATGGTACCGGTGAGATGATTATTTGACAGAAACATGAAACGGATGTACTTAGCTGCAGCCAAACTTGAAGGGATAGGTCCACAAAATGAGTTATTAGATAGACCTATATATTGTAAATAAGTAGGATCAAAATTAGGTATATGACCATCAAAGTAGTTGGAATTCAAATCAAGATATCCATATTGGATTCTTTGAAGAGATGGTGGTAGTTGACCCCTAATCTGATTGTTCGACATGTCCAACCAAACAATATCATAATTCCAAAACCAAGAGGGATGTTGTCTGAGATTCCAGCTTCAGACATGAAAAGAATCTTCAGCATAGTTTGGGTTCGCATCCAATTGGGGAAGTCAGGCCCAAGTGACAAGAGTGCATATCAATTATAGAGGCATTAAATGGAGGAACCCAATCTTGACTAAAGATCATTTCAAGGTGATTATCTGATAGAGAAATAAAATTTAAATTTATGAGGTTGGAAAAGTGGGCCTCTGTCATGCTACCCACAAATGAGTTTGAGAAGAGCATCAAAACTTCCAATTTAGACAGCTGGCCAAGTTTAGCTGGATTGTCCCGTTCAAACTATTATTATATAAAGATAAATAATGTAGATCACTTCCCGGGCTACACCTGGACAATTCTTCTACTAGGCTCGTGATCTCGCCAGCAATCTTGTTATAGGACAGCCGTAGAAATTGCAGTTTGCAGAGGCTTCCCAGAGTTTCCGGTATTTTCCCGCTAATGTTATTATAGCTCAAGTCGAGATATTGCAACTTGTAGAGCTTCCCAATGGTTTTTGGTATCTCTCCAGTTATTTCATTTGCAGACAAATCTAGATTGATCAAACAAGTAAAATTTCCCAGCGTCTCTGGAAGAGGACCAATAATATTGTTGTCAGCCAAATCTAGATGCTCCAATTTGCTGAAACTCGCTGATACTTTTAGAAGCCTCAGTGCCTTGAAAGAACAATACCCAAGGTCAAGATGCCGAAGAGAGGTAATATTAAATAGCCAACCGGGTATGAGAGAACTAAATATGTTACCAGATAGGTCAAGCATGGCAAGTGAAGTGAGATTGATATGTGGCAATGTATTAGGTATGTTTTCGAGATCAACATTTGACAGAAGCAGCACGGAGAGAGAAGGGAGCATGTTGATATTATGAATCCAATGGTCCCCAGATTTGGAGAGATTGACATTACTCATGTCAAGGTACTCTAGTGAAGTCATCGTAGAGAGCCAACGAAGATCTTTACCAATGCTCAAGGAAAAATAACAATATGTATTAGAATGAAGATCAAGAGAACGCAAGCTAGAGAGGTTGCCCAGATGCGGAGGAATGCTTCCAAAGAATCCGGCTTTGGATAGGTTGAGGTACTCTAGTTTTACCAAGGACCCAAGAAACTCAGGAATAGGGGTTTGAGAAAAATTGTTCATGCTAAGATCCAAGTACCTAAGATGTATCAAACCAAGCAGAGAAGAATTGAGCTTACTTGGACCAGGGTGGAGATTGTCATCTTCATGAATAAAGCGGAGATCGAGCTCAACAACATGGCTAGTTACATTGTCACAGCCGACACCTTGCCAACTGCAACAATCTGTGTCATCCCTCCAAGTAGAGAGCCAATTATCGCCAGGTGGTTGGTAAATGCCTGCTTTGACAGCAAGGAGAGACCTCCTTTCGCTCTCTATGCAGCCGCCACCTCTCTTCATCAAGCCGACACCGAGTTCAACACTAGCATGGGCATGGCAAAGAGAGGATAAAATGAGGAGGAATCTAGTAATTCCTCTCAGCATGAGGCACTCAGTTTTCCACATACTTCTACTAGATGCGATCAAGAACGAACTACTAGGCAACAACCGATTGTGTGGAGGCTTTCACACAGCTCAAGGCTAATTTATAGAAGAAGAAATACTAGGGAGTATTGGACCATGTTTACTGTGATAATTAACAAGTTAAACAGTTTGGGATTAAGCAATTTTTCCACTCGTCGTTGCACAATTTTCCAAACTAACTAGGTGAGTCAGTCTTCGATTGAAAAGAAAGGTGTCCCCTTTGAAGGAACATGACATGGACATTGACTCTCTTGAGCAAGATACTTGGGCAAGTCAGTCAACGTAGATTTGGAATCTTTCAACTGGGCATATGTTGGCTGCTTGTGCTGGCCTAGCATTTATTCCAGGCTTGATTGGTGGAATTTGGGGCCGCAATATTCTCAATGTAGATTAAATCCTCTTTCACATGAACTCAGGGTGTGTATCAACGCAAATCAGATTTTTGACTACAGTACATTCTGCATTACATTTTATGGTCCGGCAAATCTGAAGCGCAATTCCGTTTATCAAAATCAAATGTCTCAAACTCATCTTTGTAAAAAGAGAACATTAATTTGTACAGATAGTTGATAAACTGGAGACATGAGATGAGCACATCTGACGGTGCGTTGAAAAGACAATCAAGTCACATTACTATTCCAAAAATAGTGAAAGCAAATTATCCTTTAAACTAAAGAAGGAGCTAACGAATTATCTAGGTGCAATTATTAAACAGTAAATTGCTTCTCTGCTACAAGATGAAAACTGAAAAAAATTAACAGTAACAGAAACCCAAGCTGTAAACTAGGACTCTATTCTTGCTTAATTTTAATTTTTAAAGGCAGTGCAATGCTAGTGAACCCACAGTACCAAGGCAAAAGTCAACAGATGAAGGGATTGCACCTGAAATTAAATAACATTCTCCATCTGACCACAATGTAAAAAGTGTTAGGATTTTGTATTGTTTCCAAGAAAAGATGATTGTCCAAGAAGACCCAATCAAATTGGAGAAGAAGAAGAATGAGAAAAGAAGCAGATCAAGCGATTAGAGAGAGACAAGTCGAGTAATAGAATCTATTAGTCGATTAATAGTGTTCAACAGAAACTCAGACATCTACAGGAGTCAACTAATTGAAGGTATTAGTCAACTCATACAAGTATTAACTGACTAATGAAAATATAAGTCAACTAACCTGATGGTGCTGAGTCTGTTTCTAATTCAGATTTCTATCCGATTAGGTTTCCTTTTCTGGTGGAGTACAAATAAAAACCAATTCCTATTCAATCAGGATTTATTTTGAAGTTTAAAAGGTTTAGAATTCTTTTAGATCAAGAGAGTATTGGACAAGTAACTGTACAATTTGAGATTGAGCTATTTTTCCTCACTCGTCACTGCACAATTTACCAAACTAACTAGGTGAGTCAGTCTTCGATTGAAAAGAAAGGGTCGTCTTTTGAAGGAAAATGGTATGGAAATTGACTCTCTTTTGCAAAAGTAAACACTAAACTTGGAATCTTGTTTATCAACTGCGCGTGTGTTGGCTGCTTGTGCTGGCTGTACTTCCTAGCATTTTTCTTCCAGGCTTGATTGGTGGAAATTGTGGCCGCAATATTCTCTCTGTAAATTGAATCCTTTTTCACATAAATAACAGATTCTTGATTAAATTACAATCTGCATTACATTTTTTCTTGAACATGGTCTCTACAATTTAACAGCCAATTTCATTTATCAAAATCAAATATCTCAAACTCACCCGTAACCTTTTTCTGTAAGAAGGGAATATTGATTTGCACAAATAGTTGATAAATCTGAAGAACTGAAATGAGCACATCCGACAGTGCATTGAACAGAGCATCGAGTTACATTACTATTCCAAAAATAGTGAAAGCAAATTATCTTTTAAACTAAAAAAGGAGCTAACGAATTATCTAGGTGACAATCATTTGACAGTAATTGCTTGACTGAAAATTTTAACAGTAACAGAAAACTAAGCTGTAAACTATAACTCTATTTTACTTAATTTTATTTTGGAAAGGCAGTGGAGTGGGAATGCACCACCAGGACCAAGGCAAAAGTCAATAGATGTAAGGTATTGCACATGAAATTAAATAACATTCTATATTTGACACTAATGTAAAAAGTACAAGAGACACCGTCCGAGAACACAGCTTCAGCTCATAGGCTCTTATCCATGGCATTCTCATTTCTAACTCCAATATAACGTTACGTAACCAACCATTCATAGGGCTGCTAATTGTGCGAATAAGTCCAGCTTTGATGAGAAAGATTAGTCTTTCCGTCCCAGCAATCTGATCCATACAAGTCTTTCTCAACTTTGATGAGAAAGATAAGTCTTTCCGTCACAGCAATCTGATCCATACAAGTCTTCTCAACTTTGATGAGAAAGACACTTACAGAGAATTTATTTGCTGATAATTGACATCTTAGTGTGAAAGATACTTCCAGCGAAACTTCCAGCGACCAACAGGTAAACCATCAGTTGACGAAGACTTTCACAAAGCCTATATTATCGACAAAATAGAAAAGACCTTCACTGTTGACTCAGCGAATAATACGAAAATTTACTTAGCCTACTAGTATTTTACATCCACCCAACATGTCTGTGACTCAAGCTGGTATCAATCAACACATGTTTACTTACCTTTTCCTCTCTGAAACAAAATGGCCAAGAAAGAATTCTTCTAGTGCATTTCCATTTCAACAGTGCTTCAGCTCAAATCATCCAATCCGTATTTCCTTGCCTGTATCCAGAGAATCGGAAAGAAAGCTGTATAAAAAGTAAGAGAACAACCCTTCTCACCTTCAAAGCAGGCCTCTAACGAAAGAGAATAATAGAATGTAACCAAAAAAATAAAAAAAATCTAGAAAAAGATGAATTTCGAACTAAATAAAAGAAAACAAAGAATTTTTGAAAGAAGAAAAATCTAGAAAAAAATTTAAAAAGAGAACTAACTAAAAGAAAAGTAGAAAGAAGAGAAATATAAATAAAATAATAAAATAACAAAAATATAGAAATGTAATTGAAAAGAAAAAGTTTGTGAAAATTCAAAAATAAAGATTATAAAAACAACAAATGCCAAAAAACTTCTTAAAAGCATAAAAGAAGACAAAATTCTAAAAAAGATAGAAAAATTCTTTCAAGATGAGGACAAAAAATATATAACATAAAATACAATAATAAAGAAAATAAAAGGTTTATAACATATATATATAAATTAAAGTATCAAATAAATACAAAAAACTTTGTATAAAAACAAATAACCAATGGAGGAAAAAGAAAATAAATAATTGAAAAAGAGAAAAGATAATTTTTTAATAAAATTTAGGAATTTTGAAAATTATGGAAAGAAACCAAAATAAATAATTAGAGAAAATGTAAGGAATATTTTGCTACAATCATCTACTTCACTTCATAATTAGAAAAAAAACTCAGCTTCATAATTTTGTTCGCCACAGCCTTATCCATGTCAGCATAAATTGATTCTTTCCCAACCGTAACTTCTTTATATATTTTTATTTTCTCTTTTACCCTTCCCCATCAATCCCGACGTTGCTCTTCTCTCAATCATAAACCCGAGGCAAAGTTATTCGAGGGAGCCCCATCCCGGGGTAAGGGGCGAAGCCCCAGGAATTCTTTTTGAGATGGACTTTTGTAGATTTCATTTGTTCGTACGAATTTTGTTTGTGTTTAGGTCTGGAAAATATTAGGAATCATTTGATGTTAGTGGACAGAGTTTGCTAATGCTAACGATGCTGATATAAGAATTGTGACTCATGATCGTAGTCATCTGTGAGGACTGACTCAGAAATAGGGCAATTTAGAGGACTGCGATCATGGTCGCAGTCCTCACAAAAACTCAAAAATAGGGAATTTTGTGAGAACTGCAACCACAATTCTCTTTTAGGACTGCGATCATGGTTGCAATGTGCATAAAGACTCAAATATAAGACATTTTGTGAATACTGCGATCATGTTCGCACTACTAATAAAAAGGACTGCAATCAAGGTCGCAATCTATAAAATCTCAAAAACATGATATTTTTATGAAGATTGCGATCATGATCGCAGTGATCGTAGTCCTCATAAATAGTGTATTTTGTGAGGACTGCGATCATGATCGGAACCTCAGAAACAGAGCTGCGATCATTTTGTGAGAATTGATATCGTAGTCACAGTCCTCAGAAATAAGACATTTTTTGTAAGGACTGCGATCATAGTCGTAGTCCTTTATATTGTTGTAATGTCGCGCCTAGGCGGGTACGGGAACGCTACTACGACGTACATACGCTGGGCTGGTACACCCTCACATATGTACGCTAAGCATCAGTATAGTCAAGAGTCAGAGTGTGAAAGCACAGGGGTAATATACATTCCAATAGAAAAGGGTTACAAATACATAGTTATCACAGGGTGTAACTTAAATATTACATGAATATTGCATCACCAGAAGGCGCAAGTAAGATTACAAGAGAAGAGAAGACTGGTAGATGCTCATGAGCTGCGAAAAGAAATCTCGCAAGCTAGTCAAGAGAGGGCAGATCGGGGATGAACTACGGCTGATCTGCTTGATCCATAAGGAAAGCTCGATCCTCTGCTAAAGGTCCACTTCGTTCCACTCTCAGAGATCTGGACATGAAAGTTTCGGGTTGTCGAAGGCAACCCGGCGAGTATGTAAAATGAAGCCAAGTGGCGTGCACAGGCAATCACACGTGAGTACAACAATGAGTCAGCCAAATGGCTTGCACAAGTAATAATACATAGTAAAACAGTATGTCCAACTTAAGACATACAAACATGGATTGGAGGACTATAATACAATGGCAAGTCTTATGTACAAGTAAATTAACATGCTATATTTTGAGTTATACAATAATAATAATCAGTATCATCTGATATTTTAATCATTACTTTTTCAATCATTTGATATTTTAATCATTCAAATATGATATACGGGTACTATTAGCCAAATGAGGAAGTGACCAAATAACACAATTTCCTAATATCCTCATTGTTGGTTATTAGGTTACGTCATGTACAGGGCCTAAGTAACTAGTGCATTGAGGATGTCTTCATCATGCCAACCCACTGCATTATGGATTCAAGAGGTGGCCTGATAATTGTGATTATCATCTATATTTTGTACCACTTTTAAACCTATTTTGTTACACATTTATTACTGCATAGGTGTTTTTCTTTATATTTATGCAGAAATTAGGTCAAAGAGCAAAAGAGCTGAAAAAAGCAAAAAATCGACGTTAAGGAAATGATTGCAGCAGTATATTTCAAGATCCAGAGACCTAATAGACTTGCCAAAACAGTCAATAAAATATGGGAAAGCATTTATCAAAATTTGAATTCCAAACAAGCCAAAATTCGGCTGGGTAGCAGAATTTTCGGCTACACAGCCGTCCACTATCAACAGAGAACAGAAATTATTTCAGACTCGAATTTAGACTAGACGCTTTTTACTATTTCGATCATACCTTTCGCTATACGAATCCAATTTTGATGATTTAAGATGCTATATAAAGAAGACAAAGGCTACAATTCTTCTGTGGACACTGTTTCCTAATTCAGTCATTTGTCGAGTCGTATTCAACAATCAACACTAACTATCTGCAAATCAATTTAGAATTAGATTTCCACACTAAATTGAAGTAGGTTTAGAAGTCTTAATGTATTCCTGATTGTAATTGGCTCTAAGGTCTATATAAAAGGTTGCAATCTGTTTAACCTGATAATCTCATCAATCAAAGTATAGAAACAAGCTTTATAATTTAGGTTTTAGTTTCTTTTTTTCTATATAAAATTCTAGCTTTTGAAGAAGAAACTCTGGTGTTTAGAAAAAGAAGATCAGAGAAGTGGCAATTAAGAATTAGACGTGATTTTCAAATTGGTGTTATCCTTCTCTTTCTCTTTTAATTTACAATATGAAGATAGAAATCATATTATCGTTTTGCTTTGCAATTTCTTTATCATAAGCTAAATCTCCATAACTAGGGCGTTGATGTAGGCAATTATTATGAAGATTTAATCTTTTTGTTTTGTGTTAGTTTTATGTTACTACTCCATTCTTCATGATAGATTCTATGCATGTTAAGTTTTTATTCTTTTTCTTCATGTTATTAATTTATGCACACAATTATATAGATGGCTAGGTTTGAGACTGGGAGGAGATAATTTAGCAATGCTTCATGAGAATAGAAATCACAACTTGATAAGTAGAGACGTAAAAGTTGTGCAATCTTATAAAAAGATTCGCCGTACCTAATACTTCCTCTAACTTGTAAATCTACTAAACTGAGATTGTAGGTTCTTGTATTAGATGTTAGATTAATATTACTCGAGAGAGAATACTAGTTAAGATAGAGACTTCTAATTGTTAATATGAGTAGTATGTAGTTACTAGTACAATCAACTTATTAATTCAGATTATTAATTGTTGAAATCAATTACCCTAGTGATTTTCCTATCTAAAGCCAGCGTCTTTCTTGTTTATTTCACTTTCCAATTTATTTCTTTCCTTCAAATAAAATTTTGGATTAATACACCAATGTTACTTAATTAGATAACAATTCACGTGGGTTCGACACTCTACTCTATCATTTTATTACTTGTAAATAATTGGTGCACTATCATTCACAACATCAAGTTTTTTGGCGCCGTTTTTGGGGATTGTTTTATCTTTATTAATATTAATACCTTTGACTCTAGTTTTACTTTGAAAATTTATCTTTATCTTTATTTCTTTCTTTTTCTTTTATTTTCAGGCCTATGAATTACAATTAACAATGGTCCTTAAAAAGAGTCGAGCCAATGCAAGTATACGAGTGGTGTGGAGGAAATCATGTTAGTATGGCTTGTCAATATTATGGAGACAATTGCACCTACAATCCGGCTTGGGGAGATCATCAAAACCTTCTGTGGAACTACAACAATCATGTAATCAAGCCTCAATAGTGTGAAAGATACTTCCAGTGACCAATAGGTAATGAGGTGAAACATCAGTTGACGAAGACTTTGACAAAGCTTATATTATCGACAAAAGGGAAAAGACCTTCACTGTTGACTTAGACAATAATGTGAAATTTTGAATTCAAAACACTTAGCCTACTAGTATTTTACATCTGCCCAACTTGTCGACTCCCAGCCACTATAAATTTCAGCAGGCCGGTGACTCAAGCTGATATCAATCAACACTTGTTTACTTACCTTTTCCTCTTTTGAAACAAAATGGCCAAGAAAGAATTCTTCTGGCGCCTTTCCATTTCAATAGTGCTTCAGCTTAAAATCATCCAATCCGTATTTCCTTGCCATTATTCAGAGAATCAGAAAGAAAGCTACATAGAAAGTAAGAGAACAAAATTCTCACCTTCAAATCAGCCTCAACGAAAGAGAATAATAGAATGTAACCAAAAAAAAATTCTAGAAACAAATGAAGGTAAAACTAAAATAAAATAAAACAAAGAATTTTTGAAAGAAGAAAAATCTCGAAAAAAATTAAAAAGAGAACTAACTAAAAAATAAAATAGAAAGAAAAGAAATATAAATAAAATAATAAAAAAATATAGAAATGTTGAAAAGAAAAGGTTTGCATACAATCACAAATAAAGAAAGAAATAAAGAAAAAAAACAAAAAGTGCCAAAAAATCTTTAAAATAAAAAGGAAGAGAAAATTCTAAAAAAAAGTAAGAAAAAATTATTTAAATATTAGTATAAAAATATATAATATAAATAGAATAATAAAGAAAATAAAAGGTTTAGAACATGTATATATAACTAAAGTATAAAATAAATATAAAAAACTTTGTAAATAAAAACATTAAAACAATGGAGGAAAAGGGAAAAAAATTAGAAAAATGAAAAGATAATCTTTAATAAAAATAAATAATAGAACATTTTGAAAATTATGGAAAGAAATCAAAATAAATAATTAGATAAAATGGAAAGATTAAATCTTGAAAAAGAGACGAAATAAAAAAGTAGAATAGTATAAAAAGAAAAGAAAACAAATTAAAAAAAGAAGATTCACCTATGGCTTAAGAGTTCCATTACCCATTACTTGCATATACCAGACTAAACTTTGAACACACATAAGAAATATAAAAGAATAAAATGTAGAATCTCAAAAAAGAAAGAAAGGAAAAAAAAATAAAGAAAAGAAACAATTAAAACAAATTAGGTAAAATGTCAAATAAGGAATAGGTAAACAAACAAGATAATGAATTACAAATAAATAAAAAAGGAAAAATAATAGAAAAATGAAATAAATTTTTCAAACTAAAGGAATAATAAAAAGTAAAAGAAAACTCTAGAAAAAATGAAAGAGGAACATAATTAAAAATAAAAGTAAATAAAAAATCTAGAAAGAAAAGAACAATAATAGTTAAACACAAAAATAAAATGGCTATATATATATATATATATATATATATATAATATATATATAATATATATATATATATATATCCCCAAATCTTTGGTTTTTGAAATTATCCCCCAAATCGTCGATATTAGAAATTTGTCCTAAAAACCTTCTAGATCAAGTTTACCTCCTTTTAGAATAATAAAATTATTCCCATTTGATTCTATTACCTTTGCTAATTTTATTTAAAATGACTAAATTTTTCTTATTTAACTGATTAAACACTACATCCTAATTTAAACCAATACACTCAACTCCTTTTCTTATCTATCTCTCACCTTCTCTTTTTTCTCAAATTAAACATATTTCTATTTCATTCATTTATCATAAAAACCAATATCAAATCATTTTCACATACTCTATTTAAGAATTTTGAGAAAAGTTCCAAGAAATCTTTAGAGTGAATGAGAAAATTTGGAATACTTTAGGTTTCAAGGGATTATGAAAAAGAGAAGGGATTATCAGAGAGAGAGAGAGAGAGAGAGGAGAAGGAGGAGTAGAAGAAGAGGGACAAGAATTTTGATTTTGATCGAATTTGGGTCAGGTTATAAAGAAAAATAAAGAAGAAAGGAAAATAGCGTAACAAGTAGTGTACTTTTATTTTACTCAAAATCTAGTTAGAGGAGTAAGTTATTGGAGTGTGGTTATTTAAACCCGAAGAAGTGATATATAAATCCATTGTTGGCCCAAAAGTCTATCACTCTAGAGTTGATGATGATTAACTCATGTTTTATAGTACTATTGTACTAATGATCTTATGTTATTTAAGTTTCAGATATTCAATCAAGATTTTAGTGGTATTTAGCTTGAACAAAAAATTCGAAGTCAAATTTTGAAGCTAACACATGGGGACTCAAGAGTTCAAGTATAAAAAATATATCAAGTACTAAAGAAAGAGTCTAGCTCGAAGAATCAGTTTGGATCAAGTCAAGATAGAGAAGAAAATTTTTCATGAAGACTTGATTCAAGAGTTTGTAGTTTATAATTTATGTTAAAGTATAGATTAGTTTTGATTGCTCAAGCTTACACATACACAAAAATTTGATGTTGATTTTCAAATACAAAAGATTTGATTTTCTGCTTAAGCCATTTTTGATTTCATGAATAGATTTCATCAAAAACAAGTTCATATTGGTTAATATGTGTATTGAATTTCATCCATACACATTGGTTCTTCTATTGTATTTAAGAAACTTATTTTGATGAGTTGATTTCATGAGTTTAAGTTTCATTTTACCAAAAGTTGTTTTTTTTAAATATATCTCAAAATAAGTTCACATATTTGTAATATGTATAGATTTTTTATCACACATATTTGTACTCTGATGTATTTACATGAATTTATTTTTGTAGAACTTATTGAGAATTATTAAGATTTAATTGGATTTAAAAAGAATATTTAAAACTACAAAATATAATTTTGGACTGAGCCGGTTGACCACCCGGTCGACCGGATTCGACATGCCTAAGGGTTGTGTATGTCGATTGACCGACCAGTCGACCATTAGAGACTTAGTGCTTTCTGTTTGTTTCTGGTCAATCGACTGCCAGAGAGCTTTGTACACTAGATGTTGTGTGCGGTCAACCGCCCAGTCGATCGGCAAACCCCAACGGTCATACTTTTTATCGTTGGCGGTCGACTAACAAGCCTATCCAGTTGAGATTTGACCCCAACGGCTAGTTTTTCTTGGGGCTATATATTGGGATCGTTGGCTTAGGTTTTTGCAAGAGTTTTTCTACAAGTTTACAACTTCTTTCTTGCCTACTGTCAACAGAGTTTTTCAACAAGTTTTTCAACTTCAAATCTATATTTTATTGTGTTATTTAAAGTACTTTAAAGTTTTGGAAAATAAAAAAACAAGTTTTTGGGAAATACGATTCAAGTTTCTATATCTTCAAAAACGTTTTCCAATTGTTTTTAAAAAGCTTCATTTTTTAAATCTTTGTTTACTCACAAGCTTGAGTAAACCATTTTCTATCTTTTAGGACCTTGTATTGTGAGATTTCTTATTTGTGATCTTTGTAATAACTAAGTGTTATAAACCATTTTCATTGCTTTGCACTACCCTCTTGTGTAGAGGTGTTTTTGACTTTGTGCCCACCTTTTGTGTAGAGGTCCATTGGCTTTTTGCCCTCCTCTTACGTAGGAGATTGTTTTCTTTGTGCAGATAGTGAAAATCTTTCTAGTCAAGGCGAGGACGTAAAGCTTGGTACTTGAACCTCGAGATATATCCTTATGTTTGCATTTGGCTATCTCTTAACTCGACTCCCATTTATATCTTGCATTACTCTTATTGCTCATTTATATACATTCTTGATATTGTTTATGTGCTTACACTTGTATTGAACTGAGAGAGCAATTAAGCATCTCGACTCTTCATCAAGAGGATTCATGAGGAGAAGTTTTAGAGCCCTTCACCGGAATTCAAATTCACTATTTAGTTATCACTTTGTGTGTTGAGTTTTGTTAGTGTAAAGTTTTAAATTCCGCATTTAATTAGCGCATCACCTATTTACCTCCCCCTCAAGGTGATTTTTAATTGGTATTAGAGCTAAGTGCTATTGATTTGGACCTAACAAACTAGCGTTAAAGATCCTTAGTTTGCTAATCACATTATTTGTTTACACACACATGGATTTTCTTACACCTCTCATGATTGATATTCTTAACTTCCAATATTGGAAAGTTAAGATGTCTATTTATCTTAAAGCCCTTGGTATATATGTTTATCTTACCACTACTAAAGAATCATATATTGTAAATAGCAATTATCTTGAGGCTAATACAAAAGCCATTTATGCTTTAAAGCAACCCTAAATGATGATTATTTAATCTTGATTCGGCTTTTGTAATATGGAATTCTTTGATCTCTTTTGGTAAATGAATGCCAAATGACAAGGAGAGAGATTTGGATGAAGGTAGTGACACTTCCAACATATGTTATATGATCCAAGGGGATGACTCCTTGAGATAAACTCTGATTCTGAGATTGATGAAGATGATAAGATGTCTTATGATGAGCTTGCATTATTTTGTTAAAAACTTCTTGAAAGATATGATGTTTTAAAAGTTGAAAACAAAAATTTGAAGAAAGAAAATATGTCTTTGTTGAATGAAGTTATTTTTTTAAAAAATCAAGTTTCCAATGAAAATATTTTTCAGCATTAAGTATTGTTTTGAAAGAAAATGAATTTTTGAAAAGGAGAAAATTTCCTTATCTTCAAAATTGAATGTTATTTTTGAAGGGAACAATTCTTTGAAAACCAAGTTGATTCTATTTCTAGAGAAAATGAAATTACTTCGAAAGAAAAGAATGTTTTAATTATTTCCTTTGAAAAATTTTAAAAAGATTTTGATTCACATGCTTATCATGTTTTCATGCTAATAATGTTGTATCCTATTCTATTGACAAGAATGAAATTCATGTTATGAAAAATATAATGGATTATTTGATCCCAACTTTGAGCAATTATGCCATTAACATGATAGATTGGAATATCTATTTCACAAGAAATATGTTTTACATATGCATGCATACCCTCTATGGCATACACTACATGCATATCATGCTCATACCCATATGTATGTTAGAGTATATACTTGAATACACTATGGCTGCAAACTCCATCTTACAAAATTTTACCATGATAGAATAAATATTTTCAATGCTAATGTTTGGGTTTGGAAAGGTACTAACCCTCAAGGACTCAAAAGATTTGGGTACCAAAGACCACACTAGTTATTTTTTATGCAAGTGTCTCACACCCATATGTATATTAGAGTGTACACTTAAACACATTGTGGCTGCAAAGGCCATCTTACAAAATTTTACCATGATAGAATAAATATTTTCAATGCTAATGTTTGGGTTCGGAAAGGTACTAACCCTCAAGGACCCAAAAAGATTTGGGTACCAAAGACCACATTAGTTATTTTTTATGCAAGTGTGAGCTCTCACAAGATGTGAGGGGATTGGTGCCTTGCTAATAGATGTAGTTGGACTTGATAGACAAATCAATGGATGCATCACTATCAAAGAGTTTAAGTGGGAGGACCACCTTGTTTTGAAAAAATAGAGATTGGTCTATCGGTGTTGATAACTATCTCTATTTTCTATCTTTTATTTATGCTTTAAACTGGATCATTAGCATATCATGGTTTGCATGTTCTGTTTATGTGTTTAGATGCAATTTTTGTTAAAACTTGTGATATACTTATATAGTTTTTGAGATACACTCTTGATTTTGTGTCAAATTAGATTCATATCCTTTGTGTACTCAATTTTTGTTGAGCTATGTGCATAAATCTTAGTTTTGATGATTTTTGCAATTATATAAATACTCTCTTCTAAATGCATTTTATATTTGGTATTTTTAAACTATTTTCAAATATTTATTTTTGATAATGGCACCCTTGGTAGGAGGTTTGTTGGGTGATCGTGCCTTGTACATACCTAAATGACTATCCTTTGATATGTGCATGTAAGTAGGTAATTTTCAATGAGTTATATACATGATTCTCATAATATTTTATTTTTGTATGCTCATTTTTTTTTATCTATATATATATATGCTCTAAATTGTGAATGATATCAATTGGCATACATTCATATATATGATCCATTGTGCATGTTTAATAATGTTCATATATATTTTTATAGCACAATTGGTTTTCAAAAACTAGACTTTTAAATGGCAATCTAGTTTTTTCCAAAAACTTGTATAAATACAAAAAAAAGCTATTGAAACTCAATTGAAGTCCAATATATATGGATAGAATCCAATACACATATAAAATAATATAAACTTGTTTTTATCAATTATTTTAAAGAAAAAATAACTTTGTTCTAAAAGAAACTTAAACTTAAGAAATCAACTCATCAAAACAAGTTTATTTAATAAATAGAAGAACCAATATGTATGAATGAAATTCAATGCACATATAATCCAATGTAAACTTGTTTTATATGAAATCTATTCATGAAACCAAATACAGGTTAAACCGAAAACCAAATCTTTTGTACTTGAAAAATCAACATCAAACTTGTGCATGTGTGTGTGGAAGCTTGAGCTATCAAAACTAGTCTATATTTAACATAAATTCTAAACTTACAAACTCTTAACTCAAGTCTTCTTGAAAATCTTTTTCTCTATCTTGACTTGATCCAAATTGATTCTTCGGTTAGACTCCTTCTTAAGTACTTGATGTGTTCATTATATTTGAGCTCTTGAATCACCATGTGTTACTCTCAAAACTTGACTTTGAGTTTTTTGTTGCGACTAAACACCAATTAAGGTCTTGATTGAATATATGAATGTTAAATAACACAAGATTACTAGTGTTATAACTATATGAGTTGATCATCATCAAAACTAGAGTGATGGACCTTTAGGCTAACAATCTTCCTATTTAATGATGACAAAACTCATGGAGTTATATATATATGGATTAGTGAAATTTTTTTCAAAGCTCTCCCTTAACTCATGCATAGCAAATAAACAATAATAAATTTAATGAAACTCATAAACAATACATCATCTCATTCATATCATACACATATGCATAATCATAAAACATAACATGCATATAAAAACTCTATAAATTCTCTCCCTATTTTTATCAATTCATCAACAAAGGGGTAAATAAACATAGTAATATATATATGCGATATATATATATATATATATATATATATATATATATATATATATATATATATATATATATATATATATATATATATATATATATATATATATATATGAAGAGGGGAGCTGTTAAATTAACTCCTCCTACATACATGCATTACATTGAGAAGGGATGACGAAATCCTAACCCATATAACAACAGGGAAAAAAGACTTTACTGGAAGATCGAAGATAATTCACAAAATGGTGTGTCAACTTGATTCAATATTTATCACTGAGTCAGATCTCAAAGACATTCTAAATCGAATTCCCGATTGGCCGCTCAAAAGCAATAGTAGAACTACAAGTAAAGAGCAATTAAAAAGTGAGAAAAAAGAGAAATAGTCTTTCAAAAAGCACACATAAAACATGTCTTGAATCTAATTTTGAGTTCAAGCTATGACTTCAGCTATAATAGAAAAAAAAAACAACTATTAGATAGAACCCAAGTCTCAACTCTTTTTAAAATCTTAGAAATAGTGAAAAAGTACACACATGATAAAGTAATTCGAAATTATTAAGGGGGAAAAAAACTAATATTTAACTAAAACTATTATAGACTCTTTCATTTTAGTCAGAAATTAAGAATATGTTTAATCATTTTCTACAAAACTAAAATAAAGTACATAAAATAATTTGACTAGCACGGGGACACAGTTTATACTTTCCCATAGTTTAAGCATATGAAAACAAGTTCCAACGAGGCAACAACAATTCATTAGCAACTAATAACAACAAAAACAAATCATCAAATGCTCAAAAGCCTTTTATTCCCAAATCAATTCACAGAATCTTTCGGTTAACATAAAAATGTACTGTTAATAACGATTTTCAACGATTCAAACGGTGCATTTTTTTTTCAGCCTGTAACTGGACAGGATTATATTCACAGTTTTCAGACCAACAGCACCCTCTCAGTCTTAAAAACATCTTTTTGACAAAAAAAATGTCATTATCACCAAACAACGTAAGAAGAAGAATCAATAACCGCCGTCACCGTCATTATCACTCAAACAATTCTTGTAATCAAAACCAGCAGCAAATTTCCATCCCCTCCTTTTCCAACGCCATTCTCCCTCGTAATAATAATAAAAAGAACAAAATCATATTATTATAACTATATGAGTTAATCATCATCAAAACTAGAGTGATGGACCTTTAGGCTAACAATCTTCCTATTTTTTATGATGACAAAACTCATGGAGTTATATATACATGGATTAGTGAAATTTTTTTCAAAGCTCCCCCTTAACTCATGCATAGCAAATAAACAATAATAAATTTAATGAAACTCATAAACAATACATCATCTCATTCATATCATACACATATGCATAATCATAAAACATAACATGCATATAAAAACTCTATAAATTCTCTGCCTATTTTTATCAATTCATCAACAAAGGGGTAAATAAAACATAGTAAATATATATGCGATATATATATATATATATATATATATATATATATATATATATATATATATATATATATATATATATATATATATGCGATATATATATATATATATATATATATATATATATATATATATATATATATATATATATATATATATATATATATATATATATATATATATATAGAAGAGGGGAGCTGTTAAATTAACTCCTCCTACATACATGCATTACATTGAGAAGGGATGACGAAACCCTAACCCATATAAACACATTATACAATGTATAGACGAAGATATTAAGCTTCCTCTACACACATGTATGATATGGAGAAGAGAAATCAAACTCTTCTTTATACAATACACTCGTCATAAATTTACATATAGAGGAGATGTTAAGTTAACTCCCCTTGCATATAAGCAATACATACCATTGAAATTTTTTGATAAATCAATTGAAAATAAACATAGATATATCAATTTGAAAAATAACATAAATATCAATTATAAATTTTAAATAAAAGAATACTAATGAGAATTAATTGAAAATCATGCAAAGGATGTTAATTGAAAATGTAGCATGATACCAATTAAAAAAAATATCAATTGAAATCAAATGGATAAACATGGATACTAATTAATAAAACAACTTAAAATATAGATACCAATTGTAATAATTGACACCAATTGAAATGATCCAACAGATTCCTGATTTAGAAAAACAAAAGGAACACTTAGAAAAATTAAGAGCTCTAATAATTAATGAAGAAGAAGAAAGGGATAACCTAAGTCAACCTTTTAGTATTTCAAAACTTTTTGAAACTTATCCGATAAATACTAGTTTAAGAACCAAACCAAACGACAGTCATGAATTACAAACAGGAATGAAACTATTAAAGGAAGAAATTAAAAACATCAAAGAAAATCTTCGACAATTAGAAACGAAGAGTTTAGCCTCTGAAATACAAATGTGTCTTATTCAAAATCAAATTAATAAAAGAAAAGAGATTACAACTATGTCGGAAGATGAGCCACCCTTCTCATTAAATGAAATCACTATTTCAAACACTGAACCTTCAAACACTAAATTCATTTCCACCATTGAAAGATTTAATTATCAAAATGGTTTATATTCATAACTCTTGCCATTAACAATTCCAAAATAACCTTAACAGTTATGGTTGATTCAGGAGCTGACCATAGTGTAATTAAAGACGGTATCTTCCCTACCAAATACTATGAACCAACCAAAGAAAAATTAGTAACAGCAAATGATTCACCATTAAAAGTCATGGGTAAGCTCACAAAGATTTCAATATGTAATAAAAAAATCTGTTTCAAACACCAATTCATTGTCGTTGATGATTTAAATACTGATGTAATATTAGGAATTCTATTCTAACTCAAATCTATCCATTTTGGGTTGATTCAAACGGATTGGGTACAAGAATTATGGGACAAAAGATCTTATTCAACTTCATAACCCCTGTTAGATGCATAGAACTAAATACCCTACAAGATAGTTCGATTTACCATAGTACAAATTTAGATCCATTCATTACTCTGCATTCTTCATCCTCATGCATTCATACTAGAAACAACTGCATCCAAGAAATTCTTTCCATTTCTAATAATTCCTTACCCGATTTCTAAACCCAGAATTCTTGACAAACAGATTCAAAATGAGTGCCGATAAAGGCAAATCTCCCATTCAAAAGACTGTCAATTCAAAAGACTATGAGATACAAGTCTCCTCACTCTCACCTATTCAAAATCCTAATAGATTCCAAGTCCTTGGTAACTTTCCTACTCTCTCTTATGCTATGACTTCTCTAACACCCTCCTCAAAAATTCAAAGCACTTCAAGACCTCAGTCAACATCCGATTCATCTCTATATATTACCAAGAAAAACTCTGAGCACCTACTCCTCCCCACTTTCACAGAAACTCCTGATTACAAAACTCTCACTTCATTCATCAATAAAATCCTACCCTCTGGCTGCCAATGGATTCCAGACGACCCACTCAAAACTCAAAGATACTATGAGCTAGTCCTTATTGATTCCGGTTCAATTGAACTTTACCATACTATGGATAAAGGCAATCCGGATCGGATCTCTTATTCAAAATGCATCATTAAAAAGATAATTCGACCATCAGAATGGGCTTCTCTCGCCACGACGAGAGAGTTCTCGGTCAATTATATTCCAAAAGGTTATTCCTATCATGATTATAGGATGGCATGGTATCGTGCCTTCCTCTACAGACCATTTGACCACTTATGGTTCTTTACTTTCCATTCAAACTGCCAAGAAGAATTTCCAATTTGGTTCTATGAATGGAGGCATTCATACGGACCCACAACAGACATTCTACCACCTACGGTACTCAAAGGATTCAATACATACCTACTCAAGACTAAAGGATTGCACTATGTGAAGACAGTACAATTCTACAAAGAA
The DNA here is from genome assembly GCA_038442645.1 of Agave tequilana. Classification (NCBI taxonomy): domain Eukaryota; kingdom Viridiplantae; phylum Streptophyta; class Magnoliopsida; order Asparagales; family Asparagaceae; genus Agave; species Agave tequilana. The sequence goes on along the minus strand of JAVJIF010007406.1, from coordinate 100,278 downwards.
TTCAAGGTTCCATGGATTTTCTGCTGGAGCTACAAAATTACTCAACACTACAATATTGCAGACAAATTTCCAATGAGTCTCTCCAGAGAATTCAAAATTAAATGGTGGGACAAGTTCAATCAAACACTCTGCTCCGACATAACAGTCACCGAATTCATCACCACAGGCAAAAATCTTCAGCAACAAATTCAACAGATTCCTAAGAAGGCAGACTCTCCAATTACTCCGAAACCCACTCGCAAGACTCCATCAACAGTTCAAGAAGATTCAGACTCGGAGGACGAATTTCAACAATTCCTAAAATTCCAAAAATTCAAAAAATTACAGAGACACTCAACAAGTCAAGGACAAGTTCAACAACATGCTCTTCATCAGATCCTATCGGCGGACAAGATCCATATGATATGTAAATATCATTCAAAAGAAAAGGAGAAAAATCCATCATTCAAAAGCAGACAAAAGTTTCAATTCCTCACACTCCAGACAACTCCTCGCACTCCAGACAAAGCAACTTGACAAGACTGGCCTCTTCATTCATTCAAAGGCAGAGCCAATACAGAGCTAAAAGAGTAAAAACAAAGCTTGTAGCATTAATCACCCCTTGTAATCAAAATCCTCTCCCTCTTCCTCTACAATTTCAAGCTGTATTCCTACTTCTTCTTGTATCCAGTCTCAGAGACTAATGCTTAATGACGTAATGCTAAACCAAGATGAATATCGAAGATGAAATATTATTTCAGAAAGATGAATTACAGATGAATTGAGAGCTTACAAGGCTTGTCTTGAATAAAGTCTCTGAGACTGGATACAAGAAGAAGTAGGAATACAGCTTGAAATTGTAGAGGAAGAGGGAGAGGATTTTGATTACATGGGGAGATTAATGCTACAAGCTTTGTTTTTACTCTTTTAGCTCTGTATTGGCTCTGCCTTTGAATGAATGAAGAGGCCAGTCTTGTCAAGTTGCTTTGTCTGGAGTGCGAGGAGTTGTCTGGAGTGTGAGGAATTGAAACTTTTGTCTGCTTTTGAATGATGGATTTTTCTCCTTTTCTTTTGAAGGATATTTACATATCATATGGATCTTGTCCGCCGATAGGATCTGATGAAGAGGATGTTGTTGAACTTGTTCTTGACTTGTTGAGTTGTCTCTGTAATTTTTATTTCCATCTGTTAATTGCCATTTTTTATATAAACTGGTTTGAACATTAATTTGAGATTGGTTGAATGGTTTTAGAATACCTTGTTTTTCTAAATAATATTCTAACCATATTTAAAGTTGAAATCATTTTTGATTTATTCATTTCAGTGATCCATTCTTTTATTAATTTCTCTTGATAAGTTATATCGAACTCTGAGAACCAATTGAAATATTCAGACTCTTCTTCTCTGAATTCTTTCATTAATCTGAAACTATTACTAATGAATGGTTTTTGACTTCTAATCATATTAATTTCTCCAGTAAAGTCTACTCTCATTTGGATGATGTTGGAGAGTAGCTTTCTTGATTTACTTCTGGAAGGGGTGACTTATGGAATACCTTAATGGGTTGTTGGAAGGAATATTCAGAACATGAATTCCTGCTAGGTTCAGCATACCTATAGGAGTTTGAAGTTCTTTCTCTTACAGAGTTGAATCTAATTAGTACTGTTCCGTCGTCTTCTTCTATAATGTCTGAGATCTCCGTTCTCTCTATGTCTCTAGGAGTTTGAGGATTTTCTATCTTGAATTCTTCTGGGATTGTAATCTCACCCTATTCAAGAAGAAACTGTCCTACTTCAGATTGAAGCAGAACAGTCAAAAACTTTCGTCCCCAAAAGGTTAAAGTGGAATGAGATTACAATTCCAAAAGAATTCAAGATAGAAAATTCTCAAACTCCGAGAGACATAGAGAGAACGGAGATCTCAGACATTATAGAAGAAGGCGACGAAACAGTACTAATTAGATTCAACTCTGTAAGAGAAAGAACTTCAAACTCCTATAGGTATGCTGAACCTAGCAGGAATTCATGTTCTGAATATTCCTTCCAACAACCCATTAAGGTATTCCATAAGTCACCCCTTCCAGAAGTAAATCAAGAAAGCTACTCTCCAACATCATCCCAAATGAGAGCAGACTTTACTGGAGAAATTAATATGATTAGAAGTCAAAAACCATTCATTAGTAATAGTTTCAGATTAATGAAAGAATTCAAAGAAGAAGAGTCTGAATATTTCAATTGGTTCTCAGAGTTCGATATAACTTATCAAGAGAAATTAATAAAAGAATGGATCACCGAAATGGAAAGACTAAAGACTGATTTTAACTTCAAAATGTGGTTAGAATATTATTTAGAAAAACAAGGTATCCTAAAACCATTCAACCAATCTCAAATTAATGTTCAAACAAGTTTATATAAGAAATGACAATTAATAGATGGAAACATTGTGACTGCCATTCATCCCCCATTACAATCTATTAAAATTACAACGAATGAAGGAGAAGTCACTGCTTCACCTTTTAAACGAGGAAAAGAAAATAATGAACCAGTTAACATTACAGACATTAAAAAGGTATACCATCAGAATAATTATTCAAATCAAATGTTGCACACCATAGCACATCAGGTTGATTCCTTATCAACAGAAATTAAAGGAATTCAAAAGGAGTCAAGTCCTAAATTCCCACTAAGTTATTCAGCACCACATTTCCAACCAACCAGTTTACCCGTAGAAACAATTCAACCGATAAACCTATTAGGACAAATAACTCAAGCCTTAGAAAAAATTAATAAAAATATTCCAAGTACTTCAAAGATAAATACTATAGAAGAGCAAGAAGACTCTGCAGCAGACTCTGCAGAAGAAAATTTTGTCTCAGATGATTCAATAGTTCAACAGATAAATTAAATAGAAGATGATATTCAAGGAACAGATCAAAATTTAGAAATTAATCGAATTAATACAAAATACAAGAAAAATAATAATTCATATAGAAATAATTGGAGTAACAACTACAATTCAAACAACTGGCGTAAAGGCCAAACTAGGAATTATTACCCTAGGCCAACACCTCCAGACATTCAATAAGAAGAAAAGGCACTATTCAAATCAAGTTATGATGGTACTTCTGTCTATGAATGGAATATAGACGGAAAAAGTGAATATGAAGTATTAAATACATTACAAGAGATGGGTATGGCAGTAACTGCCTATAAAACAAATAGGTTACCAGAACAAAATGCCACAGTTTACATAGTCACTGGATTCACTGGACAATTAAATATTGGTGGGATAATTCATTAACCTTAGAAGAAAAACAAACTGTTTTAAATCATGAGATAGAAGTAGAAGATGCTCAAGGAACAATACAACGAAAAATGATTCTGCTAGTTTTCTCATCGTCACGATAGCAACACATTTTGTAGGAAATCCTGCAGAAGAATTAGGATCTTCAAAAATATTACTTACTAATTTAAGATGTCCAACCCTTTCTGATTTCAGATGGTATAAGGATATGTTCCTAACTCATGTATTAAAATGATCAGATTCAACCAAATCATTTTGGAAAGAGAAATTCATAACAGGATTACCCAATTTATTCTCACAAAGAGTTTTTACAAGTATTAAAAAGGCTATGGGAGTTGAAGACGATAATATTAATTTTAGCACCATAACATATGGTCAATTATTCGCATTTGTTAAAAAGAAGCATTACAAGCTGTCAAGAGTTAAAATTCCAAGCCAAATATGGCAACAAACGTAGAGAAATGGGATCCTTCTGTGAAGCATTGGCATCACAGGGATAAGGGCCCCTTCAACAGAAAAAAGACACAATCAAAAAATGATTACCTATAAAAAACATAAACCAAGAAAACATGAGTATTCTCAAAACTATTCAAACGAAGACTACTATAAAAATAAACCCAAAAGAATTACTTGTTATAAATGTGGCAAACCTGGTCATGTAGCGAGTAAATGCAAATCAAAAGGAAAAAATAAAATTAATCAAATCATTGATGACCTATCAGACGTAGATAAAAATGTAAGAGAAAAATTAAAAGAAAGATTACAAATTTATTCTCAAATTAATAAAATATCCGATGACGATGACTCCTATAATTCATCAAGCTCTAATGATTCAGATAAAACTACTTGTGCATGTAAACGAATTAATATGATTAATACGGGAAATACTTTAGGGACAAGCAATTCAAAAAGGAAGTCAAAAGAATTAATATTCGATATGATCCAACAAATTCCTGATTTAGAAAAACAAAAGGAACACTTAGAAAAATTAAGAGCTCTAATAATTAATGAAGAAGAAGAAAGGGATAACCTAAGTCAACCTTTTAGTATTTCAAAACTTTTTGAAACTTATCCGATAAATACTAGTTTAAGAACCAAACCAAACGACATTCATGAATTACAAACAGGAATGAAACTATTAAAGGAAGAAATTAAAAACATCAAAGAAAATCTTCGACAATTAGAAACGAAGAGTTTAGCCTCTGAAACACAAATGTGTCTTATTCAAAATCAAATTAATAAAAGAAAAGAGATTACAACTATGTCGGAAGATGAGCCACCCTTCTCATTAAATGAAATCACTATTTCAAACACTGAACCTTCAAACACTAAATTCATTTCCACCATTGAAAGATTTAATTATCAAAAATGGTTTATATTCATAACTCTTGCCATTAACAATTCCAAAATAACCTTTACAGCTATGGTTGATTCAGGAGCTGACCATAGTGTAATTAAAGACGGTATCTTCCCTACCAAATACTATGAACCAACCAAAGAAAAATTAGTAACAGCAAATAATTCACCATTAAAAGTCATGGGTAAGCTAACAAAGATTTCAATATGTAATGAAAAAATCTGTTTCAAACACCAATTCATTGTCGTTGATGATTTAAATACTGATGTAATATTAGGAATTCCATTTCTAATTCAAATCTATCCATTTGGGTTGATTCAAACGGATTGGGTACAAGAATTATGGGACAAAAGATCTTATTCAACTTCATAACCCCTGTTAGATGCATAGAACTAAATACCCTACAAGATAGTTCGATTTACCATAGTACAAATTTAGATCCATTCATTACTCTGCATTCTTCATCCTCATGCATTCATACTAGAAACAACTGCATCCAAGAAATTCTTTCCATTTCTGATAATTCCTTACCCGATTTCCTAAACCAAGAATTCTTGACAAACAGATTCAAAATGAGCGCCGATAAAGGCAAATCTCCATTCAAAAGACTGTCAATTCAAAAGACTATGAGAGACAAGTCTCCTCACTCTCACCTATTCAAAGTCCTAATAGATTCCAAGTCCTTGGTAACTTTCCTACTCTCCCTTATGCTATGACTTCTCCAACACCCTCCTCAAAATTCAAAGCACTTCAAGACCTCAGTCAACATCCGATTCATCTCTATATATTACCAAGAAAAACTCTGAGCACCTACTCCTCACCACTTTCACATAAACTCCTGATTACAAAACTCTCACTTCATTCATCAATAAAATCCTACCCTCTGGCTGCCATGGATTCCAGACGACCCACTCAAAACTCAAAGATACTATGAGCTAGTCTTTATTGATACCGGTTCAATTGAACTTTACCATACTATGGATAAAGGCAATCCGGATCGGATCTCTTATTCAAAATGCATCATTAAAAAGATAATTCGACCATCAGAATGGGCTTCTCTCGCCACGACGAGTGAGTTCTCGGTCAATTATATTCCAAAAGGTTATTCCTATCATGATTATAGGATGGCATGGTATCGTGCCTTCCTCTACAGACCATTTGACCACTCATGGTTCTTTACTTTCCATTCAAACTGCCAAGAAGAATTTCCAATTTGGTTCTATGAATGGTGGCATTCATACGGACCCACAACAGACATTCTACCACCTACGGTACTCAAAGGATTCAATACATACCTACTCAAGACTAAAGGATTGCACTATGTGAGGACAGTACAATTCTACAAAGAATTCAAGGTTCCATGGATTTTCTGCTGGAGCTACAAAATTACTCAACACTACAATATTGCAGACAAATTTCCAATGAGTCTCTCCAGAGAATTCAAAATTAAATGGTGGGACAAGTTCAATCAAACACTCTGCTCTGACATAACAGTCACCGAATTCATCACCACCGGCAAAAAACTTCAGCAACAAATTCAACAGATTCCTAAGAAGGCAAACTCTCCAATTACTCCGAAACCCACTCGCAAGACTCCATCAACAGTTCAAGAAGATTCAGACTCGGAGGACGAATTTCAACAATTCCTAAAATTCAAAAATTCAAAAAATTACAGAGACAACTCAACAAGTCAAGGACAAGTTCAACAACATCCTCTTCATCAGATCCTATCGGCGGACAAGATCCATATGATATGTAAATATCATTCAAAAGAAAAGGAGAAAAATCCATCATTCAAAAGCAGACAAAAGTTTCAATTCCTCACACTCCAGACAACTCCTCGCACTCCAGACAAAGCAACTTGACAAGACTCAAAGCTACTTCGACAAGACTCAAAGCTGACTCAAAGTTCGACAAGACTCAAACTAAAGCAGATTCCTCACCGACAAGACTCAAAGCTGACTCAAAGTTCGACAAGACTCAAAGCAAAGCAGATTCCTCACCGACAAGACTCAAAGCTGACTCAAAGTTCGACAAGACTCAAAGTAAAGCAGATTCCTCACCGACAAGACTCAAAGCTGACTCAAAGTTCGACAAGACTAAAAGCAAAGCAGATTCCTCACCGACAAAACTCAAAGCTGACCCGACAAGACTCAAAGCAACTTGACAAGACTCAAAGCCCTCGACGAGACACAAAACAGATTCCTCGCCACCTCATCACTCCAGAAGACTCGGCCCTCTCCTATAAATTCAAGGCCTCTTCATTCATTCAAAGGCAGAGCCAATACAGAGCTAAAAGAGTAAAAACAAAGCTTGTAGCATTAATCTCCCCTTGTAATCAAAATCCTCTCCCTCTTCCTCTACAATTTCAAGCTGTATTCCTACTTCTTCTTGTATCCAGTCTCAGAGACTATTTATTCAAGACAAGCCTTGTAAGCTCTCAATTCATCTGTAATTCATCTTTCTGAAATAATATTTCATCTTTGATATTCATCTTGGTTTAGCATTACATCATTAAGCATTGCATTCATTTGTCGACCAAAATCTCTCACAACAGGGTTGCATTACGCACCTCCAACTCATTTAAAGAGGAATCAGGAGGCAGAAGTTCAGAACCCCTTACAGGGTATTCGGCTTTTAGTCCTGTTCTTGAGTGATCGTGCATACTGTTCATACTCTGCAAATTAATCATGTTCATCATTACTGATTCATGTTCATCATTATACTGTTAGCTCATACTGTCATACTGTTCACACTACATTAATTGATCTCCATCCATAGTTTTCAAACTGTTCATATCATCTCCATCCTTATTGCATCCCTGTTAGCTCCCTGGGTCCCAAATGGTATCAGAGCCATGTTTCTTGCATGTTAGTTAGCATAAGTGCATAGCTAATTGATCTGTTGAATTTTAGTAGGCGTTGGTAAGCGTTGGTAAGTTTGTAAGTCCGTTGGCAAGCCCGTGAGATAGGTGTTCCAGGCATTGTGTTCCCGTATTCCAGTCTATTAGAAGGTCAACCTCCTCAAGATAGCAACGCATAAGTGATGACTAATATTGTTAGAAAAATGTTTCTAGGTTCCAGTTCGACCTTAGGATCGAATAGGAAAGTAGTAAAGAGTAGAGAAGATATTGTTCATGAAAACTATGGATGACGAAACCCTAACCAGTCGACCATTAGAGACTCAGTGCTTTCTGTTTGTTTCTGGTCAACCGGTCAATCGACTGCCAGAGAGCTTTGTGCACTAGATGTTGTGTGCGGTCAACCGCCCAGTCGATCGGCAAACCCCAACGGTCATATTTTTTATCGTTGGCGGTCGACCAACAAGCCTATCCAGTTGAGATTTGACCCCAACGGCTAGTTTTTTCTTGGGGCTATATATTGGGATCGTTGGCTTTGGTTTTTGCAAGAGTTTTTCTACAAGTTACAACTTCTTTCTTGCCTACTGTCAACAGAGTTTTTCAACAAGTTTTTCAACTTCAAATCTATATTTTTATTGTGTTATTTAAAGTACTTTAAAGTTTTGGAAAATAAAAAAAACAAGTTTTTGGGAAATACAATTCAAGTTTCTATATCTTCAAAAACATTTTCCAATTGTTTTAAAAAGCTTCATTTTAAAATCTTTGTTTACTCACAAGCTTGAGTAAACCATTTTCTATCTTTTAGGACCTTGTATTGTGAGATTTCTTATTTGTGATCTTTGTAATAACTAAGTGTTATAAACCATTTTCATTGCTTTGCACTACCCTCTTGTGTAGAGGTGTTTTTGACTTTGTGCCCACCTTTTGTGTAGAGATCCATTGGCTTTTTGCCCTCCTCTTACGTAGGAGATTGTTTTCTTTGTGCAGATAGTGAAAATCTTTCTAGTCAAGGCGAGGACGTAAAGCTTGGTACTTGAACCTCGAGATATATCCTTATGTTTGCATTTGGCTATCTCTTAACTCGACTCCCATTTATATCTTGCATTACTCTTATTGCTCATTTATATACATTCTTGATATTATTTATGTTCTTACACTTGTATTGAACTGAGAGAGCAATTAAGCATCTCGACTCTTCATCAAGAGGATTCTTGAGGAGAAGTTTTAGAGCCCTTCGCGGGAATTCAAATTCACTATTTGGTTATCACTTTGTGTGTGTTGGCCCAAAGGCCTTCCACCCTAGTTTTGATGATGATTAACTCATGTAGTTATGTGTACTAATAATCTTGTGTTATTTAGTTTCAGATCATTAATCAAGATATTAGTAGGTGATTAGCTTCAACAAGATGATTTGGAAGCTTTCACAAGCTGATTCAAGAGCCCGAGCGTCAAAGATCATATATAGCACTTGCTCAGTGGATCAAGGAGTTTTGGTTCGAGTCGGCTTGGAGATTGCGCTCTACAAGAAGATATCGGTACCATCGTTTAGTTTTGTGTTTAGATCCAAAATTGTAAAGATTAGAATAGTATGATAATGCTCAAGTTCACAACACACACGTTTCATGTTTTGAATATTGGTTTTCGGTTTTTCGGTTTTAGGTTTAACCGATCTTGTTTGCATGAGTAGATAGATTCAAAACAAGTTTACATGGTTTAATGTATATATGATTTGTTCTATATACATGCATGCTTCAACTCTTAGACAAACTAGTTTTGACTTACTTATTCATGTGTTTTATGTTTTGGTATTTTTGACAAAACATATTTTGGAATTAATGACAAAAACTATGATATATATATGTTTCATGTATATTGGATTTCTATCCATATGCATCATGCTTCAAAGTGTTTAAATATCATGTTTTTGTATTTGGAAGAGTTTTGGACAAAACGTATTTTCTATTCAAAATTCAAGTTTTAGAAAATACAGTTTTTGGTTTTTGGTAAAAATGATTAGACACAAAAATAGTTCATATTAATTGATATTTGAGCAAAACTTTTTACCACATGTTTATATATCATTGCAAATGATAAAACTATTTTTGGTGATTTTTAGAAAAGATAAAAGAATTTTTAAACATGTTTCTAACCCAGTTTTCTGTTCCAGCTTCACCCAGTCGACTAGTCTTCTGACCAAGTCGACTTGGCTGAGGTCGGTCGACCGGGTCGGTCGACCGACGTGCACAGATTTGTGCACGTTTGGCAGACTTTGGACGGTCGACCGTCCGGGTCGACCGGGTCTGAGAGCAGAGCTCTCTGTTTGTTTGGGTCGACCGGGCGGTCGACCGGTAGCTGCCAACGGGCAAAATTTGACCGTTGGACGGTCGACCGGCCGGTCGACCGGCAGTGCATTTCTGGCTTTTTCTGCTGCCAACGCTATATTTTTCTGGGGTCTATAAATACCCCATTTGTAGGAGTTTTTCTCTAAGCTTTTTTGTGCGAATTTTTCCTTACTCTCTGGTGTTTTCACAGCAATCAAAAGAAGTTTTTGGATTCAAATTGAACAATCTATTTGGTGTTTTTGCTAGGGTTTGGAAATTCAAAGAAAAGGGTTTTTGGGAAAGGAGTTTTGATTCATCTTCTATATCTTGGTTTCAGTTTTTCTCAAGGATTTTTCTTTGTGATTTTGATTTCCATTCCATTGGTTTTCTCCACACTTGAGCTAAAATCTACTATCTCTTCTATAGGATCTTTGTGTGGGAGAAAGAAATTGTTTGTGGTTGTTGTTTAGACCACCAAGTTAAAAACCCAATCTTTGTTTGGCTTTGTGCCTTGGGTTGTATCCCTCAAGTTGTGAAGTGATCCTTGTGTTTGCTTTGTGCTAATCCCTCGGGTTGTGAGGTGATTGTTTTGTTGGATTGGAGCTTGCCTCAAGGAGGAGGTTGTGGTTGTAAAGAGAGGAGTTGGGTACTCCTTGTGAGAGTTCTTTGTGGACTTGCTAGTGGATTAGAAATCCTTCGTGTGTCGAAGGCGGGGATGTAGAGCTGGGTGCTCGAACCTCGAAACATATCTTGTTGTTTGCGCTTGATCCATTGACTCTCTCTATCTCTCTCTTTACTTTGTGCCTTGCAAATATTCATATTGTGCATTCATAATTGCTTGGCTTGGTTGTGTGTGCATCAATTGTTGATTGCACTTGAGTGTATTGCATTAAGTTTTTAAATTCCGCATTGAGTTCATTAGATTAGCATAATCACCTATTCACCCCCCTCTAGGTGATCTTTCATTTGGTATCAGAGCTAGCGCTCCTGATATTTAGGTTTAACCACCTAGGAGTGAGATCTTGGTTTGCTAATCTTCATTTGCATTGTTCAATTTGCACTCATTTAGTTTGCTCTCATGGATAGCCCTCCTATGTTTGACCATATTAGACTTGATGTTTGGAAGGCCAATATGAGTAGTCATTTGAAAAGACTAGGACATCTAGTTTATCAAGCCTCCACTATGGAATCATTCCCTAATAGTAGCAAGCATAAAAAGGCTAATGCATTAGCACTTAGAGCATCTCTTAGTGAACATCTTTTACCGGTGTTTGATCATTATGACTCGGCTTTTGCAGTTTGGAGCTTATTGACGTCTCCCGAGCTTCCAAAGATTATCAACAAGATGAGGAGATCTAAGAGAGAAAAGTCCGAAGAGCATTGCTTCATGGTCCAAGGGAAAAACTCCCTTGAGGTACAATCGGACACTCAATTAGATGATAGCTCTAGTTCCTATTGCCATGGTTGTTTTGAAGTTCAAACATTGAATTTGAAACTTGCTCAAAAGCTTGAAAATTTATTGGAAAAACACAATCTTTTGAAAGAGGACAACCTTATTTTGAAAAATGAATTAAAGGATTTGTGTTCTAATTTTGAATTGGTTTTGCAAGAAAAGGAAGAGATCACTAGTGAACGTGACTCACTAAGATCTCAACTAGACCTTGCCCTTAATGAGATTGATGTTTTAAAAAGCAAAAATGATTGTGATGATGTTGTGAAGCACAATGAGATTTTATCTTCAAAATTAGATTTTACTTTTAAAGATAACCTTGTTTTGAAAAATAAAATTGATTCAATTACAAAAGAATTGGATTTAGTTTTAAAGAAAAATGAATCTTTGAAAATTGAAATTGATTCTCATGTGTGCCATGCTAGTATAGCTTCTTCTTCTTGCACACCTATTGCATGCTCCACTTTATCTTCAAGTATTGAAAAAGATATAAATGTTTTGAAGAAAAGTGTTGAATGTTTGGGCTCCACTTTGAGCTAATGCACATTGAATCATTCACGTTTGGAAACCTTGGTTCGCAAGAAACAAGGTCCATCTTTGTATGCACACCCTACACGGCATACACATGCTTTCCACGGTCACCACCATTACATGTATGCTCATGTGTACACATGTACACATTGTGGTCGAAAAGGCCACCTTGCTAGATTTTGTTATGATCGTGTTTATCATGAAAATTTAGCAACTAATCTTGTTTGGGTTAGAAAAGATACTAACCCCCGTGGACCCAAAAGGAAATGGGTACCAAAGACCACCTCTATGCTTTTTGATGTAGGTGGGAGCTCTCGCATCACATGAGAGTATTGGTGCCTTGAGGTGGATGCGTTCTAAGCCTAAAAGAGAACCATTTGGATGCTTCACTCTCAAGGAAATTTGGTGGGAGGACCACCGTGGTTTGGAGAACTAGAGATGCACCTTCATCGGTTTTGGTATCATTCTCTAACTCCCGTTTTTATTATGCTTGTCTTTCATGTTCATCAATTTATAGCATGCCATGGTTTATTGTTAATTATGCTTATGTCATGTTGATTAGATTAGTGTTATACATGTTTAGTTACTTTAGCACCCATGTTTTATATGGATCTATATTTAGTGTTCTCACCTTGTTTAAACTAACATGTATGCCCTAGATCTAATGCACATGCATATGCATTATGACCATTTGGATGTTTATGATTTTTGTTTTGTTGAATCATGTTTTATTGTTTCATGATTAGTATGATATTTGCCATATCTATTAGACTTATGCTTTACATGATTAGTTGTTGAGACACCCATGTTTAGTATGGACCCATATTTTGTGTTCTCTTTAAGTTTTAGCTATCATGTTAATCATAGATCTAATGCACATGTCTTTGTCATGCTAATCATATGGTTGACTATGACTCTTTGTCTTAATAATTCATGTTTTGATTATTATGTTTATCATGATTGGGTTATGATTCCCGTTTTGTGCTTAATTATTTGATACTTGTTTAGATGTTAGTTTTCATTAAGACTAGAATTTATACTTGCACATGTAGTGGGACACAAATAAATCTTTATATATGTTTGTGCTTGGATGCTTATTTGTACCCATTAAATGTGCTAGTATAGCCTAGTTTTGATGATTCATGCATGTTAAACTTGTATTCCTATTTTTGAGTTGTTTTTATGTGTATGAGTTTTCATTTCATGTATATGTTTATTTTGCCAAACCTTAAGATATACATGTATACCCTTTGAGTCATTTGCCTTTCATGCAAATCTATATATATGGACTCAATTGTGTTTAGGGATATGTATGTATACTTATTGTGTTGACAATCCATACATATACCTTGAAATGAAATTAGTTTTGGTGAAAATTTAGTTTTTCTTGATTTCATGTTTATTTGTTTAACTTCATGTATATGTCCATCTTGTCCAAACTATCATTTATACATATACATCCTTGAGCCACGTGCCTTCATGCATATACTTTTGTGGACTCATTATGTTTAGGATATGTATGTATACTTTAGTTTGTACATGACATACATATGCCTTGAAGTTTAAGTCGTTTGGATGAATTTCATGTTTGTTAAGTGATTTCACATTTATAATGAATTTCATGTTTTTAAGATGATTTCAATGGTGATTTCACATCTTAGATGAATTTCATGTTTTCAAGGAATTTCATATGAGCCAAATTGAATATTTTCATGTTGATATGTGTCACATTTTACTTGTACACTCACTTTATTAGTTTACTCATGATTTGTTTTCATGAGACTATGATATGGGCTTTATGGACTTCGAGTGTTTAGTGATCATGTGATTTACATGTGTTTCATGAAAAACAATTTGTTTTATTCCTTACTTGAAGGATTTCGTACTAGTTTTAAAAGTTTTCCTATAACTAGTTCGTATTCTTCACTATGGTAGAGATTTTCAAACAAAGCTTATTTTCAAACTTATTTTTGAAAACCCCTACCCTCAATGGGAGGTTGGATGGGAGATCATGTTCATGTAAGCCTTATAATGAAAATCATTTAAAACTTGAATCATGATTGGGTGGTATAGTGATATGAGATATACATTTGATATTATTGTTATTTTAATTGGTATCATTGAATTCTTTCAATTGGTATCAATCTTGACATTTCTTGTATACTCATATGTGTTTGTATGTATGTATGCTTCATTCCAAGAATATCAATTTCTATTGGTATCTATTTTTCATACATATATTGTTTTATTTGTGCTTATTATATCCCTATATCTTTAAGCACAAAATCTTGTTTATGCTAGTGCTTGAGCTTTAACTTTGTTTCAATTGATTACTTTTAAATTGGTATCAAGCCCACGCATCATTTTAGTTGGTATTTCATAAAGGGGGAGAAAATTTGATTTTGTCTTTTAATTGGTGATGTTTCAATTTGTATTTGATTCCCACTCCCTTACTTTATGATTGAAAATTTCAAATTAGTATCATATGTTCAAAATGAAAATTATTTACAATTGGTATCAAAATATTTGTGTTTAGACATTCAAAATTCATTATGTTTAATTTCAAATTGGTATCAAAATTGTCATGTGTTTTTGTTTAAAATTGGTATCAATATTTTTTTTGTTTGTTTCCTTTCAATTGGTATCAAGATGCTATTCTTTGACATATTTTCAATTGGTACCTTAATTGATTGTCACCTCTAATTGACTTTGTTTTTATTTCGAACAAAAAAGGGGGAGAAAGATTTGTTGATTTGGTTTTGCCTTTACCCCTTATTGAAGATTGATTCTTTGTATTAAAAAGAGGAGAAGATTTTGTTTTGTTTTGGTTTTTACCCCTTTGTTGATGATTGACAAAAAGGGGGAGAAGAATTTGAGTTTATATATGCATGTTTATGTTTTGCATATATTAAGTTTAATTTAGTTTAATTTTAATTAATATCTAGATCATGTTTTGTAATTGGTATCTAGAGTGTAATTGGTATCTAGAGCATGTTTTGTTTTAAACATTTCATTAGAATTGGTATCTATAGCACTTGTTTTAAACATTTCATTGGTATCTAGAACCCTTTATTGTTTATGCATAGATATGCATGTTTCATGATTCATATTTAAGAGCCTTCATTGCATATTTATTGTTTATTTGATTATGCATGAGTTAAGGGGGAGCTTCTTTGAAGCTTAACTTAATCCATGCATATATAACTCCATGAGTTTTGTCATCATCAAAAAGGGGGAGATTGTTGGCCCAAAGGCCTTCCACCCTAGTTTTGATGATGATTAACTCATGTAGTTATGTGTACTAATAATCTTGTGTTATTTAGTTTCAGATCATTAATCAAGATATTAGTAGGTGATTAGCTTCAACAAGATGATTTGGAAGCTTTCACATGTTGATTCAAGAGCCCGAGCGTCAAAGATCATATATAGCACTTGCTCGGTGGATCAAGGAGTTTTGGTTCGAGTCGGCTTGGAGATTGCGCTCTACAAGAAGACATCGGTACCATAGTTTAGTTTTGTGTTTAGATCCAAAATTGTAAAGATTAGAATAGTATGATAATGCTCAAGTTCACAACACACACGTTTCATGTTTTGAATATTGGTTTTCGGTTTTTTCGGTTTTAGGTTTAACCGAACTTGGTTTGCATGAGTAGATAGATTCAAAACAAGTTTACATGGTTTAATGTATATATGATTTGTTCTATATACATGCATGCTTCAACTCTTAGACAAACTTAGTTTTGACTTACTTATTCATGTGTTTTATGTTTTGGTATTTTTGACAAAACATATTTTGGAATTAATGACAAAAACTATGATATATATATATATATATATTTTCATGTATATTGGATTTCTATCCATATGAATCATGCTTCAAAGTGTTTAAATATCATGTTTTTGTATTTGGAAGAGTTTTGGACAAAACGTATTTTCTATTTAAAATCCAAGTTTTAGAAAATACAGTTTTTGGTTTTTGGTAAAAATGATTAGACACAAAAATAGTTCATATTGATTGATATTTGAGCTAAACTTTTTACCACATGTTTATATATCATTGCAAAATGATAAAACTATTTTTGGTGATTTTTAGAAAAGATAAAAGAAATTTTAAACATGTTTCTAACCCAGTTTTCTGTTCCAGGCTTCACCCAGTCGACTAGTCTTCTGACAAAGTCGACTTGGCTGAGGTCGATCGACCGGGTCGGTCGACCGACGTGCACAGATTTGTGCACGTTTGGCAGACTTTGGACGGTCGACCGTCCGGGTCGACCGGGTCTGAGAGCAGAGCTCTCTGTTTGTTTGGGTCGACCGGGGCGGTCGACCGGCCGGTCGACCGGCAGTGCATTTCTGGCTTTTTCTGCTGCCAACGGCTATATTTTTCTGGGGTCTATAAATACCCCATTTGTAGGAGTTTTCTCTAAGATTTTTTGTGCGAATTTTTCCTTACTCTCTGGTGTTTTCACAGCAATCAAAAGAAGTTTTTGGATTCAAATTGAACAATCTATTTGGTGTTTTTGCTAGGGTTTGGAAATTCAAAGAAAAGGGTTTTTGGAAAAGAGTTTTGATTCATCTTCTATATCTTGGTTTCAGTTTTTCCCAAGGATTTTTCTTTGTGATTTTGATTTCCATTCCATTGATTTTCTCCACACTAGAGCTAAAATCTACTATCTCTTCTATAGGATCTTTGTGTGGGAGAAAGAAATTGTTTGTGGTTGTTGTTTAGACCACCAAGTTAAAAACCCAATCTTTGTTTGGCTTTGTGCCTTGGGTTGTATCCCTCAAGTTGTGAGGTGATCCTTGTGTTTGCTTTGTGCTAATCCCTCGGGTTGTGAGGTGATTGTTTTGTTGGATTGGAGCTTGCCTCAAGGAGGAGGTTGTGGTTGTAAAGAGAGGAGTTGGGTACTCCTTGTGAGAGTTCTTTGTGGACTTGCTAGTGGATTAGAAATCCTTCGTGTGTCGAAGGCGGGGATGTAGAGCTGGGTGCTCGAACCTCGAAACATATCTTGTTGTTTGCGCTTGATCCATTGACTCTCTCTCTTTACTTTGTGCCTTGCAAATATTCATATTGTGCATTCATAATTGCTTGGCTTGGTTGTGCGTGCATCAATTGTTGATTGCACTTGAGTGTATTGCATTAAGTTTTTAAATTCCGCATTGAGTTCATTAGATTAGCATAATCACCTATTCACCCCCCCTCTAGGTGATCTTTCAGTGTGTTGAGTTTTGTTAGTGTAAAGTTTTAAATTCCGCATTTAATTAGCGCATCACCTATTTACCTCCCCCTCAAGGTGATTTTTAATTGGTATTAGAGCTAAGTGCTATTGATTTGGACCTAACAAACTAGCGTTAAAGATCCTTAGTTTGCTAATCACATTATTTGTTTACACACACATGGATTTTCTTACACCTCTCATGATTGATATTCTTAACTTCCAATATTGGAAAGTTAAGATGTCTATTTATCTTAAAGCCCTTGGTATATATGTTTATCTTACCACTACTAAAGAATCATATATTGTAAATAGCAATTATCTTGAGGCTAATACAAAAGCCATTTATGCTTTAAAGCAACCCTAATTGATGATTATTTAATCTTGATTCGGCTTTTGTAATATGGAATTCTTTGATCTCTTTTGGTAAATGAATGCCAAATGATAAGGAGAGAGATTTGGATGAAGGTAGTGACACTTCCAACATATGTTATATGATCCAAGGGGATGACTCCCTTGAGATAAACTCTGATTCCGAGATTGATGAAGATGATAAGATGTCTTATGATGAGCTTGCATTATTTTGTTAAAAACTTCTTGAAAGATATGATGTTTTAAAAGTTGAAAACAAAAATTTGAAGAAAGAAAATATGTCTTTGTTGAATGAAATTATTTTTTTAAAAATCAAGTTTCCAATGAAAATATTTTTCAGCATTAAGTATTGTTTTGAAAGAAAATGAATTTTTGAAAAGGAGAAAATTTCCTTATCTTCAAAATTGAATGTTATTTTTGAAGGGAACAATTCTTTGAAAAACCAAGTTGATTCTATTTCTAGAGAAAATGAAATTACTTCGAAAGAAAAGAATGTTTTAACTATTTCCTTTGAAAATTTTTAAAAAGATTTTGATTCACATGCTTATCATGTTTTCATGCTAATAATGTTGTATCCTATTCTATTGACAAGAATGAAATTCATGTTATGAAAAATATAATGGATTATTTGAGCCCAACTTTGAGCAATTATGCCATTAACATGATAGATTGGAATATCTATTTCACAAGAAATATGTTTTACATATGCATGCATACCCTCTATGGCATACACTACATGCATATCATGCTCATACCCATATGTATGTTAGAGTGTATACTTGAATACACTGTGGCTGCAAACTCCATCTTACAAAATTTTACCATGATAGAATAAATATTTTCAATGCTAATGTTTGGGTTTGGAAAGGTACTAACCCTCAAGGACTCAAAAAGATTTGGGTACCAAAGACCACACTAGTTATTTTTTATGCAAGTGTCTCACACCCATATGTATATTAGAGTGTACACTTAAACACATTGTGGCTGCAAAGGCCATCTTACAAAATTTTACCATGATAGAATAAATATTTTCAATGCTAATGTTTGGGTTCGGAAAGGTACTAACCCTCAAGGACCCAAAAAGATTTGGGTACCAAAGACCACATTAGTTATTTTTTATGCAAGTGTGAGCTCTCACAAGATGTGAGGGGATTGGTGCCTTGCTAATAGATATAGTTGGACTTGATAGACAAATCAATGGATGCATCACTATCAAAGAGTTTAAGTGGGAGGACCACCTTGTTTTGAAAAAATAGAGATTGGTCTATCGGTGTTGATAACTATCTCTATTTTCTATCTTTTATTTATGCTTTAAACTGGATCATTAGCATATCATGGTTTGCATGTTCTGTTTATGTGTTTAGATGCAATTTTTTGTTAAAACTTGTGATATACTTATATAGTTTTTGAGATACACTCTTGATTTTGTGTCAAATTAGATTCATATCCTTTGTGTACTCAATTTTTGTTGAGCTATGTGCATAAATCTTAGTTTTGATGATTTTTGCAATTATATAAATACTCTCTTCTAAATGCATTTTATATTTGGTATTTTTAAACTATTTTCAAATATTTATTTTTGATAATGGCACCCTTGGTAAGAGGTTTGTTGGGTGATCGTGCCTTGTACATACCTAAATGACTATCCTTTGATATGTGCATGTAAGTAGGTAATTTTCAATGAGTTATATACATGATTCTCATGATATTTGATTTTTGTATGCTCATTCTTTTTTATCTATATATATATGCTCTAAATTGTGAATGATATCAATTGGCATACATACATATATATGATCCATTGTGCATGTTTAATAATGTTCATATATATTTTTTAGCACAATTGGTTTAATGCTAAGCTCATATTCTTTTCAAATTGGTATCATAAATTGATATTATTTCTTAAGCTTGTGCATTGGTTTTGTGATTGTCTCAAAAGAGGGACAAATTCCTTGTTTTATATTTCCATTGGTATTTTTATCTTTCTTTAGAAAAATTATTACTGTTAGCAAATATTCATATTTTCAATTGGTGTCAATTATTACAATTGGTATCTATATTTTAAGTTGTTTTATTAATTGGTATCCATGTTTATCCATTTGATTTCAATTGATATTTTACAATCCCAGAAGAATTCAAGATAGAAAATCCTCAAACTCCTAGAGACATAGAGAGAACGGAGATCTCAGACATTATAGAAGAAGACGACGGAACAGTACTAATTAGATTCAACTCTGTAAGAGAAAGAACTTCAAACTCCTATAGGTATGCTGAACCTAGCAGGAATTCATGTTCTGAATATTCCTTCCAACAACCCATTAAGGTATTCCATAAGTCACCCCTTCCAGAAGTAAATCAAGAAAGCTACTCTCCAACATCATCCCAAATGAGAGCAGACTTTACTGGAGAAGTTAATATGATTAGAAGTCAAAAACCATTCATTAGTAATAGTTTTAGATTAATGAAAGAATTCAGAGAAGAAGAGTCTGAATATTTCAATTGCTTCTCAGAGTTCGATATAACTTATCAAGAGAAATTAATAAAAGAATGGATCACTGAAATGAATAAAATCAAAAATGATTTCAACTTTAAAATATGGTTAGAATATTATTAGAAAAATAGGTATTCTAAAACCATTCAACCAATCTCAAATTAATGTTCAAACCAGTTTATATAAAAAATGGCAACTAACAGATGGAAATACTGTGACTGCCATTCATCCCGCATTACAATCTATCAAAATTACAACGAATGAAGGAGAAGTTACTGCTTCACCTTTTAAAAGAGGAAAAGATAATAATGAACCAGTTAACATTACAGACATTAAAAAGGTATACCATCAGAATAATTATTCAAATCAAATGTTGCACACCATAGCA
Organism: Agave tequilana; assembly: GCA_038442645.1. Lineage (NCBI taxonomy): Eukaryota > Viridiplantae > Streptophyta > Magnoliopsida > Asparagales > Asparagaceae > Agave > Agave tequilana. The sequence continues at coordinate 80,013 of JAVJIF010007406.1, read as the reverse complement.
CATCAGGTTGATTCCTTATCAACAGAAATTAAAGGAATTCAAAAGGAGTCAAGTCCTAAATTCCCACTAAGTTATTCAGCACCACATTTCCAACCAACCAGTTTACCCGTAGAAACAATTCAACCGATAAACCTATTAGGACAAATAACTCAAGCCTTAGAAAAAATTAATAAAAATATTCCAAGTACTTCAAAGATAAATACTATAGAAGAGCAAGAAGACTCTGCAGCAGACTCTGCAGAAGAAAATTTTGTCTCAGATGATTCAATAGTTCAACAGATAAATCAAATAGAAGATGATATTCAAGGAGCAGATCAAAATTTAGAAATTAATCGAATTAATACAAAATACAAGAAAAATAATAATTCATATAGAAATAATTGGAGTAACAACTACAATTCAAACAACTGGCGTAAAGGCCAAACTAGGAATATTACCCTAGGCCAACACCTCCAGACATTCAATATGAAGAAAAGGCACTATTCAAATCAAGTTATGATGGTACTTCTGTCTATGAATGGAATATAGACGGAAAAAGTGAATATGAAGTATTAAATACATTACAAGAGATGGGTATGGCAGTAACTGCCTATAAAACAAATAGGTTACCAGAACAAAATGCCACAGTTTACATAGTCACTGGATTCACTGGACAATTAAAATATTGGTGGGATAATTCATTAACCTAGAAACATTTTTCTAACAATATTAGTCATCACTTATGCGTTGTTATCTTGAGGAGGTTGACCTTCTAATAGACTGGAACACGGTAACACAATGCCTGGAACACCCTATCTCACGGGCTTGCCAACGGACTTACAAGCTTACCAACGCTTACCAACGCCTACTAAAATTCAACAGATCAATTAGCTATGCACTTATGCTAACTAACATGCAAGAAACATGGCTCTGATACCATTTGGGACCCAGGGAACTAACAGGGATGCAATAAGGATGGAGATGATATGAACAGTATGAAAACTATGGATGGAGATCAATTAATGTTGTATGAACAGTAGTAATGAGTGACACAGTAATTATGAACAGTAATGATGATGAGTAGTGATGATGTACAGTAGTATAAACGATCGCTCGTAACAGGACTAGAAGCCGAATACTCGGTGAAGGGTTCTGTACTTCTTCCTCGTGATTCCTCTGTAAATGAGTTGGAGGTGCGTAATGCAACCCTGTTGTGAGAGCTCTTGATCGATAAACAGATGAATGTAATGCTTAATGTAATGCTAAACCAAGATGAATATCAAAGATGAAATATTATTTCAAAAAGATGAATTACAGATGAATTGAGAGCTTACAAGGCTTGTCTTGAATAAATAGTCTCTGAGACTGGATACAAGAAGAAGTAGGAATACAGCTTGGAATACTTTGAAAGAAGGAAGGAGAGGATTTTGATTACAAGGGGGAACTCTGCTATTTTTGCTCTGTATTAGCTCTTGTTTTCGCTCTGTCTAAGCTCTGTCCTTGAATGGATGAAGAGGTTTTCAATTTATAGGAGGGGCTGAGTCTTCTGGAGTGATGAGGTGGCGAGGAATCTGTTTTGTGTCTCGTCGAGCTTTGTATCTCGTCGAGGGCTTTGAGTCTTGTCAAATTGCTTTGAGTCTTGTCGGGTCAGCTTTGAGTCTTGTCGGTGAGGAATCTTTACTTTGAGTCTTGTTGAACTTTGAGTCAGCTTTGAGTCTTGTCTGCTTTACTTTGAGTCTTGTCAAACTTTGAGTCAGCTTTGAGTCTTGTCGGTGAGGAATCTGCTTTACTTTGAGTCTTGTCGAGGAATCTTGTCAGCTTGAGTCTTGTCAAGTCAGCTTTGGGTCTTGTCGAGGAATCTTGTCAGTTTTATGAGTGCTGTCGGAGAAGGAATCTGCCTTTGAGTCTTGTCGCCTTTTGCTTTGGAATCTTGTCAGCTTTGTCAGAGTGGGAATCTGCTTTGAGCTAGTGCGTCTGATGCCTTGCTTTATGTCTTGTCTTTGAATGCTTTTGTTTGAAATCTTCTGAGTGCGATCTGCACATTTTGTCTATTCTTGGAGAGATTCTTTGAGTGCTGGTTCTTTCTTTGAGTGCTGGTCCTTTGAATGTTCTTCTGTGGAATTTGCTTTCTCTGCTTTTGAGGTGAGCCTTTTGAATGCTTTGTCTGGAGTGCGAGCTTTGAATTTGCTATTGTTGCCATGGAATAGTTGGCCAGCGGGGTTCATGAATGAAATTTCCTGTGAACTTTGGTACTAGTAATTTCAGGATGCTCTGGATATTGGTGGCAAAGATCCAATTTGCTGAATGATGGAATATATGAAAGCCTGTTGGGAAAACTTCCATAATATGCTGTATCTTTAACTGGCTAGAGACTTTTTCTATTTTTAAATTCATTTCTGAAATTTCTGGTGGCACTGAGTGGTATCCTTCATTATAGAATTCATCGCCAGTTGTGGTAAGGAATTGATGTGGAAAGGAGTCCCACCAACCAAAGTATTCGGTAACAAATACTATGTGCTGAGCGGGTTCATATTCTTCAAACTCCAAATGGGTGGAGTTGAGTGGAACCTGAAGTAGAGTTTATCTGAACAAAGATCTTTTAATTTGAAGAAGCTGTGGTTAATGTAGGAAACAAATGAATCCGGTCATGATAGGAATGGGAAACCAGTCCATAACAAAGACCATTTTCTATGGCCCAAGTTTTTTGTGTCTGGGGTGTGACTGGAGTCAACAGGAGTCTTATAATAGAGGAATTTGGTCTAATAACTCGATCTGATCCTTGAGGGGATGAATGACGGAGTTGGTTTATTTTATGAATCAAGTTGGTTTCGGTTGTGCTGGGTGTTTGGAATATTTTGTGATAGATTTCGTCGGGGAGTTTTTCCACGATTTCTCGTGTGATATCCTGACGATCTTGAATGAAGAAGATTAGTCTTTCTGAGGGGGTAAGAGGAGTAGAGCTATTGCTCTTCTTTTTGTGGGTTTTGATATTTTTGCAAGGTAATCGTAAGGGGTTTGGAATTTGGCTCATTTTGAATCTGTCGTCAAAAATTCACGAGTTAGGAAATCAGGTAAGGAATTGTTAGAACCTTTAAGATATTCGATAGTAAAGTCGAAAACAAAAAGAAGGGCTTGCCATCTAGCAAAGATTTGCTTAGATGCAATATTTTGAATATCTTTTTCAAGAATAAATTTGGCAGATTGGCAGTCAATACGAAGAAGGAATTTTTAGTTCAAAAGATCATCTTGAAATTTGGAAATGCATTGGACAATGGAAAGTATTTCTTTTTTAATTGTGGAATATGATTTTTGAGGATCTAGCCAAATGCCAGAATGAAATCTAACTAATTGCTCTTGCATGAATCTTTGCTTTAGTATGCCTCCGTATCCTATGTCGGTGCATCTGTTTCTACTATCATGAATGCATGAGGATGAGGAATGCATAGACAGGGTAAAGAATGAACTCTTTCTTTGACTTGTTTGACTATCTGGGTATGCTTTTCTGGCCATGCTGGCGGGTTCTTCTGAAGTCTTTGGAATAGTGGTGCACAGGTATTCTTATTTTAGGAATAAAATCGGATACATAGTTTAGACATCCTAGGAATCTTTGTAATTGAGTTTTGTCTTTGATTATGTCGGAGAATTTGTTTGCAAATTCTATTGATCTGTTGATTGGTGTTATAGTTTCTCTATGAATATCGTGTCCTAGAAATCTAATGGAGGTTTGGAATAGTCTCAGTTTGGTTAACGAAACTACTAACTCATTCTTCTTTATAGTGTGGAAGAAGATATTGAGGTGCTTGAAGTGTTGGTCTATATTTTCTGAGTAGATGAGGACGTTGTACGCGCCGGAAAATTTGGTGGTCGGAGAAAGTGGTTTTAGCTGTAAAAGATTTCCTTGATTCAAGCGAAACGATTACAACCAAAAGAACTACTCTTCCCTCTTTTCCAGTTACAAGGGAGGGAGGATGTCTGAATCTTCCCTTTGTTTAAGGCTGGGTTCTTCGTGTGGCGATGGAGAGTGAATCTTGTTCTCCGTTGACCAGATGACCGTCCTGGACCGTCGGGGGTCTTCTCTTCGGTCGGTAGAAAGAGTAACTCAGCTCAGTCTACCAAAACTCTCAAAGAGGAGGTAGGCGAAGAGCGGCTAGTACTCAGTAAGCTCGCTGAAGGGTTTTTTCTCTCTCTGTCGTTGATCTCTCCTTTGATTGTCGTCCTTTTTCCTTTTCGTCGTCAATCGTCCCCTCCTTCAATAGTGACGGGACTATTTATAGGGTTTTTAGGGGGTGATCGTGCCCCCTGAAAACGCTCCACAATGAGGGGCCACTTCCTGCTACATGTGCGGTGACTGGCCCCTTATTTCGGGTAGTTGCAACTGAGACGCGGGCTTCGGGCCGACGCGCCTTGTTGCTGAGACGCGGGCTTCGGACCAACGCGCCTTGTTGCTGAGACGCGGGCTTCGGGCCGACGCGCCTTGTTGCTGAGACGCGGGCTTCGGACCGACGCGCCTTGTTGCTGAGACGCGGGCTTCGGGCCGTCGCGCCTTGTTGCTGAGACGCGGGCTTCGGGCCGTCGCGCCTTGTTGCTGAGACGCGGGCTTCGGGCCGACGCGCCTTGTTGCTGAGACGCGGGGCTTCGGGCCGACGCGCTTTTGATGCTGAGACTCTGCTTTCTTAGTGGCTTGTCTGTTTTGGACATTTTTAGACAGCCTACAGAACCCCCTCCAAAGTTTCCGATATTCCGCAGTTAAATGGGACGGATTTCGGAATACTTTGGATTTTAGCCGCGTTCGCCTCTATGACTGGACTATTAATGCTCCGGGTTTGATCTTATCTGGATTGGTTTTCGTGAGTGTACTGTTGAACTCTTTGAAGCCATCAGAGTTGATCGTGTTGAGTATCTAGATGCACAGTCTAAACCTCCCCGATCGCTTTTAGCCTGTCACGAGTGCGCTTTTGACCAGGAGTGGTTGGTCTTCTGCTTGTGCCAGTGTACTGTTGAACTGATTTGCAGAAGCCGAACGCAGGTTCTTTTTGAAAAGCAGAGACGCGGCTGCTTTAAAGACGCGACTTCTTAGCGAGGCGCGACCTTTTGACGATGGAAACGCGACTGATCTTCATAAGGCAGACGCGATGTTCAGCTGAAGACGCGAACTTCGGAGAGACGCATCTTTTGAATATAGACGCAGTTGTCTGGGCGCATTTATGGCGATGCTGACGGGGCATGTCCACCGAAGAGCTGCGTACTTTGGGGCGCGAATTCTGTGCCATGTCATGATTACGCCGCCAGCTGGCCTAGGGAACCGGCGAAATTTCGCCTTTTGGCGCGCGGATTTCCTGGTTCATTAAATGAACTGCTCCACGTGTCGACTGCTGACTCGTGGCGGGGTTGCGACGCATGATCTTCTCCGTTCAGAAACGATTTGGTTACACGCGTCAAGCGGTGACTCGCTGCAGCGTCTACCGGGCCACGCGCCGCGTATCTTCGCGAATCCCTGTGCCCATAAAAGGCAACAGTTGGAGAGATGCATCCTCTTCTCTGAACGTACTTGCTGAGAAAAAAGAAAGAATTTCCTTCTCTGTTCATCTTCGAACTCGCTCGAATTTTTGAACTTTTAATGGCCCCCAAGATGAAACCGAGTGCATCGTCCTCAAGGGCGACCGTCGCCGAGGCTGAGAGAGACGCTTCCTCTGCGCAGGAGGCTGTTTTCCGAGGTAAAATGCCTCTTCGGCGTGGGTTTCGCCATTAAAACAAGTTCATAGAACCCTAAGAACCCTTAACACAGAATCGTGTTTGATTCTCGGACGCAGTCCTTGAGATGATAACCGGGGCGCAGGTTTGATGACCTGGCGTCGTTAAACTCTGCGTTTTCGGATCTTTCACTTAGGAAATCTCTAGTTGTGAAGGATTCGAACGCGGTCTTGGTTTGCAGGACGCGGACTTGATCCTTGCGTTCTGCGCCATCAGCTGCCGATTTTGATGAATCTGGCGTCTGAGTCCAAGTACTTAGAGAAATTCGCAAGTCTTGGTTTGCAAAACGCGGACTCGATCCTTGCGTTTTGTGCCACTTGACGCGGATTTGCAGGTCTGGACGCGGGTTTGATAACTTCTGCGTCCCGTATCTCTTCTGCGTTTGGACGCAGATTCGCAGGTCTGGACGCGGGTTTGATAACTTCTGCGTCCAGTATCTCTTCTGCGTGTGGGCGCAGATTCGCAGGTCTGGACGCGGGTTTGATAACTCCTGCGTCCATATCTCTTCTGCGTTTGGGTTATGAACACTTAGCATTTTTCAGCATTTCTCCTTGCTTTTAATGAAGTATCTGATTGTGTCCTTTTCTTTCGCAGTGCGACATGTTTCTGGCCCACTCGTCAAGACGCGCCATTTTGGACATGTAGGTGGTGCTGACCAGAGCTTGACCTTCGTGCAAAGAATGAGTGTCCCATTGACTGCTGACCAGTCGCCGGATCGCAGGGAGAGGCTCTCTAATGTTGACAGGAGAACCTTTCGGGCGCTTATGACCGATGCAGCATTCACAACGGATGCTCGCGTTCCGCTGGAGAAGCCTGCCTTCTTCTTTGGAGATCGCATTCATGATGACGGCCGTCGTGTGTCTGAAGGAACTTACAAATGGCTCCGTCAGATAGGGGATGGACGATTGTTTCTTCCGGATATGGAGAGGATGTTCCCGTTGTTCTACTTCCAACACATGTCCATCCCTCGGAAGATGGAATGGGACATTTCCCAATCTGTCCCTGAAATCACCCTTGGAGACTTTGGCTTCCAGAGGGTAAACCGCCATGATAGTCATGACAGGTCAACCGTCGGCCTATTCCCCGCGTCGCGCAAATCCAATATTCCGGTCGGGGAGATACCACAGCTTGCTGCTACCTTCCTTAACTCGTTTATGGAAGTGGAGGGTGACTATCCTACCGAGTTCCGTGCGCATGGGTGGATCCATTCTACGGGGAATATTTGGTGGAGCAGGATGGTGGGTTTTGTCCTCACCGATCTTAAAGAGCTGCTAGAGCATGTGGGACTATACCCGGCGATCAGGGCCGTACAGTGGGGTATCCCACCGAGCTCTCACAATTTCTTCGGAGTCCTGGAGCGATATAACTCTCTGACGGGGACATTCTTCACCCCGGTTGGAGAGATGGGCCTGGCACTGCACGAGCTGCATGAGGTCTCGGGGCTGGCATCAGGGGACATTCCTTATGAGGAATATGTCCCTACCACTAAGGAGCTCCACATTTTGGAAAAAGAGTTTCCCGCAATATATGAGACCTACTGGGAGGTGATGTGCCACTTCCACATCTGCGGCCAGATAACTACCTGGAGATCAGGAGGAGTCAAGCAGTTGTCTTGGGCTAGTTATCTGTTCAACAATGTTAGCAATAAAGACCTCCCGATAACCCGACTGGCTGCCAGCTCTGATAGGGAAATCGAAGACAGGATTGATCAGGCTCCGAACAGCTTCTACACCACGGAGTCGAACGAGGACGGTTTCGACCCGGACTTGGTTTTTGAAAGCTTTCACCATCAAGCCCGGACTCCCATCTCTAGTCGAGCACTGTTGGCGGGCTTCTTGATGCTGTGGTTGAAGCGTTGTGTGGTGCCCACACTGCCACACGAAGTTATTGTTGCCGACGTGGTGTACCCGGCGGTGCTCCTGGCTCATGGCAGCCCCATAGCTCTTCTTCCGGCTGTGGTGGCCGGTATTCAGAGTGGGCTACGGGCGTTAGCCAAGAATTTCTGCGAGCCCCCGAAGACTGTTGACCCCCATGGAAAGCCATATGTCGACTCAGAGGGGAATCCGAAGGTGAAGCGCCCTAACCCTCGGGTTGAGCTGCCTTATACGTACCTCATGGCTTGGTACGTGATGCATTGCCCTTCTTTGATGACGGCGGCGCGTGGGGGCACGGTTCGTATCCCATTTGTGCAGCGGCTGGAACGTTCGGAGTGGCGTGACACCTACCTGTATTATATTAGGAAGTGTCTTTCCTGCGCCACGAACTACCAGCTCAACCGCTGCTTCCCAGACGTTCCTGGTGCGGCTTTCGGGGAGTTGTTCGCTGATATCGCTGGTCGGGATGACTTCACACAACTGCCTGCGGGAATCTTCTGGTGGTTGATCAACATCCGGCCGGGATATGTGATGTTCCGGCAAGGGACTTCCTGCACCATCGAGCCATACATGCCGAACCGTTTTGCCCGACAGTTTGGCTACGATCAACTCTATGTCGGGAACCCCAATGCTCGGCTCGCCTTCGAAGGGAACCTGTTCGAGGGTGCTCGGGCTTGGTATTACAGTGTGGCTGGAGGGACGGGAGCAACATTCCGTCTACCCAACGAGACGCCCAAGTGCCGCACGAGCTTCAGCTTCTGCGCTTGGTACTTCCAAGCCAGCCAGGCACCAGACCTTGTTTCGGAGTCTTCATGCCTTGAGAGCATCAATGCACATCTCGAGGCCAGGTCAGAGTCCGGTAAACGTTCGAAGCTTATCGACCAGTATCTGAAGGCTTATAAGGAGGTCAAGAGACGGTCGAGGAAGGAGCCACAAGCAGCGAGGGCGGAGCCGCGACCGGCAAGGGCAGAGCCTCGAACGACAAGGGCTGAGCCACCAGCCACGAGGGAGGAGCCGCGGGCAAGGAGGTCTAAGCAGTTGGCGAGCAAGCGTAGTCGACGCTCTGCTTCTATTGCTGAGCCTGCCCCAAAGAAGGTTCGGAGGGACTTAACAGCTGAAGTCTCCCAATTCGGAGATATCTCTGCTGGAGTTGAGGCTCCTCCTGAAGACATCCCTGTTAGGGTTGAGGAGCCGTCGGAAGATGAAGATTTCCCCACCCTAGTCCGTGCTCCTAGGTCGCGCAGTAAGACCGTGGAGGAAGGGGAGCTTGTTGACGAGTCCACCGCCGCCGAAGATGACGAGTCAGTGGAGGTTGACATAATGACTGGAGGGGATGTTGAGATTGTAGGCATCTCAGTTCAACCCGAGCCTTCTTCTGCTCATGATGTGAGGGACGAGGCACGGCAGCCGGGGTCTCCTAGCATCTTCATTTCCAGTCTTAGGGCAGTCGACCCTAGTCCTACCACTGGGGTAATTGGAGGTAAGGCTCCTGTTGCGGAGCTTCCTCGCGTTGCGCTGTCGTCTTCTTCGATATCGGGGGAAAGCGCCTTTGAAGACGAGACCGACTATGGCGATGAACCCGCTCTTCCTGATCAGAGCAAATTCTTCCACATCTCGGAGGAGGAAATATATGGGGGCGAGCCATCGACTGCACCATCGCTGGCGATTATCCCTACTGAAGGTACTCTTCCCATCTTCTGTCTAATTTTCTCTTTGCATATTGAAGAGGATGTTTTATCATTCTTCTTTCACGCTGCAGGGCCAGCCGGAGACGCCGACGCTACAACCTCTTCGCGTGTTGAGGAGATGGTGAAAGAGTTGACCCAGCCTGAGAGGATTGAGGTCTCGGCTGCTGAGATACCCTCAAAGGGGGCAGCTGTTGAGATCGGGGAGCCTTCCACTCTGCCAGAAGAGGAAGGAACCACTGAGGCTGAGGAGGCTCTCACTCTGCCGGGCGAGGAGGTTACTGCTGAAGCGGGAGAGACTTCCATTCCGCAGGATTTGACGTCTCTGGACCTCCAACCTGGTAAGGCAGCTCTGATGCTTTAAATGTTTCGCTTTTCTACCATTGTGGCTAACATCGCGATAACTTGCAGAGAGGACCGAGGGGGTTCAGGTGGAGGGTCCGATGGTTGGCACCCTTCCAGAAGGCCATACAGCTCAGGTCTCGGTGGAGGTTTCTGAGGAGGTCGTGCTTACCACTCCCTCATTGATCGTGGAGGCTCCTGCAGAGGTAGTACCTCCGGAAGTGTCAGCGGCCGGTCTAGCTCTTGCCGTCTCGACGGCCAGCACGACTCTTGTGCGAGAAGATCCGCCTTATATCCCCTGTCCTGTGACAGAAAAGGGGTCGGGAAGCTTCCTAGGTGGTGAAGGCATGGGGGAACTGGCACGTCAGATGGTGCAGCAATTCTTCGCTTCGATGGGATCATGTATTGATCTCATCTTACGTGGAAACAGCTCGTTCCAATTTGCCCAGACGCTTCTTAAAAATCTGGCCGTGAACGTTGAATTAACCGGAGGCCCTTCACTTGCCAAGGCGTGTCTGCAGGTGGTAGAGCAACTGGGAGGCTACCTGCAGGAGCTGGAGTCCTTGGAAGATACTGGCTCTTTTAGTGAGGCCCAGGCCACCCTGACTAGGCTCCTAGCTACTCAAGAACAAGAGCGACAGGAGGCGGAGGCACAAATTGCTGCAGAGGCCCGCAGCCTTGAATATTCCCAGGCTGAATGTCAAAGACTAACTGCCAATTCAAGGGAATCCGAGCTTACCATGCAGAGCACTGAGCAAGTCATCATCAGTGCTCGTGACACCATTGCCAAGGCTCGGGACACCATTGCCAAGGCGGAAGCTGTGCTTGCGTTCAATGAGAAGAAGCTCGTTACCATCAAAGAGGAGCTTGAGGAGCAACAAGCTGCTAAGGCGCGAGCTGAAGAGAGTCTGTCTCTACACTCTTCCAGGGTGGAATCTCTGCGAGCGCAGCTGGCTGCAAAACCCTTCCTATCTGAAGAGGAGCTGCGGGTCCAAGCCATGGTGGAGGCTGAGAAGGCGCGTCAGATCAAGATGCATCATCTCAGGGAACAAATCCGTTCCTTGGCGAGCCAGGACGTTTAGCCTTCTTTTCTTTTTCCCCTCTCTTTTTTTTTTGTAAAGAAGAGGACACTCTGCTCACCAAGAGTGTTTGTATCTACTTTTATCATTTTTGAAATAAAAGTATGAAAAATTTTTATCCCCTTCTTCTTTGCGTTGCTGTGGATGAATCCACCTGGCTGTGAATGCTAGACTTAGGTAAGACTAAGTTCTTTCAATGAGACGCGGCGTCGGCTCTAAGTCTTCTTGATGAGACGCAGCATAGACGCAGCATAGAGTGAAAACGCGGCCTCCGAACGCAGCGTCAATCACAGGGTGAGACGCGGTTCTTAGTTCATGAGAACTTAGGCAGGACTAAGTCCTTTTGACAAGACGCAGCATCAATCCATAGGGAGACGCGGCCATCATTGTTTCATGAGACGCGGCATTCATTCAGGGAGACGCGGCTCTGAATAACGCGGATCTGCTTCTGCGAAGAAGGAAGCGGATCAGGCAGACGCGGGAGACGCAGCCAGTCCTTTTGACAAGACGCAGCATCAATCCATAGGGAGACGCGGCCATCATTATTTCATGAGACGCGGCATTCATTCAGGGAGACGCGGCTCTGAATAACGCGGATCTGCTTCTGCGAAGAAGGAAGCGGATCAGGCAGACGCGGGAGACGCAGCCTTGTGCCTTTCCCTTAATTCAAAAATGGATTAAGTGCTCTCTGAGGGGACGCGACTTTGACTCGCGCGGGCATCTTTCTGGGACGCGGATGTGTGGATAGTTCTTCAATCCGCGTCTGGGTGTAAACTCCCAGGCGTTACATACAGCCTGTCATAGGGATTTGGTGTGATCTTTAAATATCAGATGCGGATTTTCCGCTTTGTTTCCCGAAGCAGTTGTCCACGCGTCGGCTGCTGATTGGGCTTGAGTATTGATTTAAACGAGAAACCAGTGCGGGCGGTTGGAGATCAGCGCCAGCGGCGGTTCTCGAAGCAGCGTTACACGCGTCCGGCCCTTATTGGATCTTGGCAGTTGTGCAGTTATTAATGCCGGCGGTTCAGATTACGGGGCCATTAATCGCTATTATCAGGAGTTGCCTATAAATAGGGCGCCCCTTCTCCCTTCAATCCTGCCTTTGGACTATTTTGTTTTTTGAAAGAGAGAGCGCTTTGAGAACCTTCATCTTCCTCAGCGAATTGTCTCCATGGATGAGGAAGGCTCTGAAGATGACCCAGGGCTTTTAAGCTCCTGTTTGGTCTCTTTAGGAGAAAACAACTCTTTGCCTTGTGACCGCGTTTGCGTCCTGGTGCAGAGAGTACAACTCTTGATAGAGGTCTCCACGGGTATGCCGTTCGTTTCACCATGACATTTTAGATTTACCATGGCCTGTACCTTGGCTTCATGTCATCTGGACCCCCTCATGAAGTCTGCATTGGTGCACTCCTTCTGGAATTTGTACCATAGACCTGAACTTCTCCGGACGCGCGTGCAGGAATCTTTGGCACTTGGCGTTGGCGCGTTTTATGGCTTATGCCTTAGCGCGTTTCATGGCCAATGCCTTGGACGAATTCCAAAAAAGGTTTCAGACCCGCACCTTGCAATTCCTGTTCATGGAGATGGCAATTTTCGGCGTCTGTGCCTTTTCGGCGTTTGTGCTCTTTGACCTAGGCGCAGAATGGGACCGCGTTTTGATTCGCGTTTGTCTCTGCTGACGCAACAGTTTGGCTTGCTGCGCGTGTCATTCCTGCGTCTTGGCAGACTGCATGGATCATTCCCGCGTTTGGCTGACTGCGTGGATCATTCCCGCGTTCGCCTCTGCTGACTTAGTTTTTCTCTGTTTACACTAAGTTGCAGATTGTTCTTATTCTCTCTTTTTGTTCCTTGCAGGTTTGCTGGGCCCTTGGAAGAATACTTCGGTCGGCGAACTCGTTCAACGTTCACCTATGAGAGAATATATTATGGTCCTCGTCACCTATAAGAGAGTATATTACATCTCTGACGAGGACCCAACCCTCGCCAAGGTCTCTTCAGATCTGGTGCAAGAGACGGATAGGCTGAGTATCGGCGAGGGTGGTCCGGCGGTTACGGTGGCGGATGAGATCCTCTTCCTCTCCCTACCCCAGAAGTGACATCAAGGACATTCCGTTGGATGGCCTGCTGGGGAAAGGGATGGTGATGAATGCAGGACTCTCTGCTGCCGCTGGACCTAGTGGAGGGTAGCATCCTTTGTGATGACTCCGAAACTTCCTCTCTCACCCCAAGAGTGACTCCATGTTTGTTGGATGGTCTACTAGGGAAAGAGACGCGCCTGAACGAAGGGTTGCAGGACCTTCTGTTGCCACCGGACCTCAAGAACACCATTGCTCTTGGCTTGGTCAGCTAGGGCGCTTTCGAAGTTGGCGTCATGCATCAAAGTGCAACCGGTTCCAACAGTCGCCACTTCTTCAGACATCATGCACTTAGGATCAGATGCGGCTTCAAGGAGTGAGTACGGCCTCAGAGAGAGAGAGGGACTTCTTTGTACTCCTTAATTGTAACACTCAATCTTATTGTATAAGAGAGCGTTTTGTATCACTTTCATGTGTTTGGATATGAATAAAAGTGACACTTTTCTTTTTGCCTCTTTCTGTTGTCTTGAATGTTTTGTTTTAGAAGCAAAAGAATGATTTTGGTGGACCCGCCACTTTATAAAAGAAAGTGACAAGTAGAGTGTGTACCCCCAGAGAAGGTGAACTTTTATCAAGGATTTGGGATTAACTTGATTTAAGATCAGCTGGGGATTTTGATGGAAGCATTGTTTATTGGTGTAATGTTAACCAACACTGCCTCCAAAATGAATTTGATACTCGGTTGGGGAGAATATCAAATGAAACTAGACTCGAGGGGAATCTAGTAGATTTTTACCGTTAGAGGTGTGATATTAACTTAACGGTTTAGAAGTAGTCTTGTCAGAAGTGTAATGTTAACTTGACAAGGATGTGAGTTAGAGGTGTGATATTAACCTAACTCATCAGCATCTCAGTTTTATTTGGGAAAACTGAGGGTGTCACTGTCATAGGTGTGATGTTTAACTTAACAGTGATAGTAATGCTAGAGGTGTAATGTTGAACTTGGCATTAGTCGTCTCGGCTTAAAGAAGTCGAGGAAAGGTCATAGCCATAGGTGTATTGTTGAACTTAGCAATGACTCGGATGCTAGAAGTGTAGTGTTAACTTGGCATCGTCCATTTCAGCTTCGATATGGAAGTCTGAAGAAAGGTGACTGTCAGAGGTGTGATATTAACTTGACAGGCACTCGAGGTACCGCTTAGAGGTGTAATGTTAACTTTAGACAGTAGTTTTGTCAGAGGTGTGATATTAACTTGACAAGAATTTGCTTGCGATAGGAGCAATTTGAGGACCTGTCATTCTATTGATGAGAATTGACAAGTGGAATTTGAAGTGCCAGAGGTATAGTGTTAACTTGGCAAATTTGAGAGTTTGTTACTCTATGCAGAGTTAACAAGCAAAGTTTATACCCGACAAAGGGTATTCATTACCAGAGGTATAGTGTTAACATAGTAATGATTGCATTTTGTGGTCCTACCATTCTATGGATGAGAATTGGTAAGGGATTTTTGGAGGGAAGAGTGGAATCAAGTCCACTTAGGATTTTTAGCAAACCCTCAGCTATCAACGGATTTGACATGCCTTTACCGACTACCGTTTGAGTTGGGCTAGCCATGCTATTCCCCTCAGCATGATGAGTTGTCGAGGACTTATGTTGGGCTTAAAGGCCAACATTTTCCTCTATCCTTAGCCGTCGAGGCGTCGGATCAAATGGGAACGTGTCCCTTAGGATTTTTAGCAAATCCTCAGCTGTCAACGGGTTTGACATGCCTTTACCAACTACCGTTTGGGTTGGGCTAGCCATGCTATTCCCCTCAGCATGTGAGTTGTCGAGGACTTATGTTGGGCTTAAAGGCCAACATTTTCCTCTATCCTTAGCCGTCGAGGGCGTCGGATGTTTGATCAGAGGTGTACTTTTAACTTGATCGGTGGAAGAATGCCATCTAGGGATAGTATTTCTTCAGGAATTTGCCATTGATTGGCATCATGAGTGTATCGCCATTTGAGGTTATGAGGCGATACGATCCATTTGAGTAGACTGACTCTACTACAAACGGTCCTTCCCATTTGGGTTGGAATTTTCCTTTCGTCTTGTGCGTCATGACCATGGGTCTTCGGACGGCTAAGACGAGGTCGCCTTTCTTGAAAGTTCGGGATTTGACTTTCTTGTTGAAGGCTCTGGTGATACGAGCTTGGTAAAGCTCGATTTGTTGTTGGGCCTGCAGACGCTTGTCGTCCAAGGCTTCCAATTCTTGGAGTCGCTGTCGATGCTTCTCCTCTGTTGTCATTTCCGCTGTCAAGGCGACGCGAAGAGATGGAATTTGGATTTCCAGTGGAAGGACGGCTTCGCATCCGTACACCAAGGAAAATGGCGTGGCTTTAGTTGGGGTTCGCACAGTCGTGCGATAGGCCCATAAGCATTCGCCCAACTTATCGTCCCAGTCTCGTTGACTTTTCGAGACGAATTTCTTGAGAAGCTTGCCAATAGTCTTATTGAAAGCTTCTGCGAGGCCGTTAGCGGGCGGATAGTATGCCGTTGATGACACACTCTGGATTCTGAACTTGGCGCAGAATCTCTGAAAAGCCTGGCTGATGAACTGGGGTCCATTGTCATGGACAATCCGCCGAGGCACACCGAAGCGGTAAATAACGTGATGTTTCACGAACTTGATCACGTTAGAAGATTTCACCTCTTTCAAAGGGATAGCTTCGGCCCACTTTGAGAAGTAATCGGTTATCGCTAGGATGAACCGATGTCCCTTTGATGATGGTGGGCTGATAGGACCAACCACGTCCATCCCCCACATTTCGAACGGCCAGGTAGAGGTCGTAGAGTGGAGGTATCCTGGTGCTTGATGGATGAAATCGCCATGTATTTGACAGGCGTGACATCTTTTGGCATAGGCAACAGCATCGGCAACCATCTTGGGCCAGTAGTAACCCAATCTTTGGAGTCGGTTTGCCAGCTTCGGGCCAGGTTGATGAGCTCCACACGTACCATCGTGGGCTTCTTTCAACACTTCGTGGGCTTCTTTTGATGAGAGGCACCGGAGCAGGATCCCGTCATGCGATCTACGATACAATGTTCGCGAAATCGCATTGTAGTAGAATTTGGAGGCTTTCCTTCGGATGGCAGCCGCCTCCCTGGTGTCTTCGGACAAGATGCCGTACAAGACAAAATCAATGTAGGGGAATCGCCAGTCTTTAAGCTCTGGATCGGTTGACACTTCAAGTGTTTCCTTACCGCGACGATCTCCCGTTGACCTCTGGTAGTCTCCGAGGGGACTTTTTGGGCAGTATAGGTCGTGGCTATAGACGAATACCTTCTCCATTGCTCCGGCTGGAAGAGCTAAGGAGGCAGCAAGGGATGCAAGTGCATCTGCATGCGCATTTTGCTTGCGCGGTACATGGTCGATGTAGAAGTTTGAAAACCTCTCGGCCATGTGGATTGTCGCGTTGTAGTAGGGTACTAGATCTTCATGCCTGACCTCATACTCTCCGCGAACTTGGCTGACGATGAGTTTAGAATCACCGTATGCCTCGAGATTTTTAACGCCAATCTCATCGGCGAATTGCATCCCAATCAAAAGAGCGTTGTATTCCGCCACATTGTTGGAACAGGGCTCGGTTAACGAGATAGCTCGGGGAATCACGTAATTTTGTGGGGAGACGAGTACCACTCCTACCCCCGCTACTGTGTGTCCCTTCGGGCTTGCCCTTGATGCACCGTCGAAGAAAAGTTGCCATACTTGACTTTCGAACGGTGTCTGAGCTAGGCAGACTTCGGCGACCTCATCTGGGAGATCCTCGTAGAGTTTGGCTGCCCTGGGATCTGGGTGTTCAGCTAAGAAGTCCGCCACCGCTTGTCCCTTAATAGCCTTTTGTGGCAGAAATGCATCTCATATTGTGATAGCAATATGGCCCATTTTGCCAGCCGGCCATTTAGTGAAGAAGGCTTTGTCATAAGTAACCTCAGGGGGTTGACTTTTGATATGACATTTATAGTCTGGCCTACCAGATAGTGTCGCATTTTCTGAATGGCGAACACTAATGCCAAACATTCCTTCTCGATCGGGTTATACCGATGTTCGGCTCCGATCATCGTTCTACTTAGGTAGTAGATTGCTTGTTCTCGCCCCTGGTCATCATTCTGAGCTAGTAGAGCTCCCAAAGAATGATCCATTGATCGGACGTACACCAGGAAAGGCTTTCCGGATACCGGAGCTGCCAGGACTGGTGGTTGGGTGAGGTAGTGCTTGATCTCCTCAAATGCTTGCTGGCAAGCGTCGTCCCAAATGAACGAAACGCCCTTCTTCATCAGCTTAGCGAAGGGTTGGCATCTCCCGGAGAGATTTGAAATGAATCTGCGGATGTATGCCAATCGTCCTTGTAATCCTCTGAGCTCCTTGAGGCTTCTGGGGGGTTGCATCTCTTGGATAGCACGGACTTTCTCCGGATCCAAATGGATTCCTGTGGAAGTCACAACAAACCCTAGGAATTTGCCACTGGCTACCCCCAGGAAGGACTTGGTGGGGTTCATCTTCAATTGATGAGCCCGCATGATGTCGAAGACCACTCTCAGGTCTGCTATGTGATCACCTTTAGTGCGGCTTTTCACCGCGATGTCGTCGACATAACATTCCACCGTTTTGCGTATCTGCCGATGGAAAATGGCATTCATGGCCCTTTGGTAGGTTGCCCCCGCATTTTTCAGACCGAAGGGCATGACGGTGTAGCAATATACCCCTAGAGGTGTCCTGAAGGAGGTGTGCTTTTCGTCATCGGGATACATCTTGATTTGATTATATCCTGAGAACCCGTCCATAAAGGACATTCGCTCGAATCCACAAGTATTGTCAATCATGACATCTGTGATTGGCAATGGGAATTCGTCTTTGGGGCAGGCCTCGTTTAGATCACGGAAGTCGATGCAGATCCGGATCTTCCCGTTCTTCTTGGCGACGGGGACGATGTTGGCTACCCAGTCGGGATGTTGTTCTTCCCGGATGAAGCCGGAATCGATGAGCTTTCTAACTTCTGATTGAATTGCCTCCATTATCTCTGGACGGAACCGTCGCTGCTGTTGTTTAACAGGCTTCATGTCCGGATTGATGTTGAGGCGATGCATAGCCACTTGAGGATCAAGTCCAGGCATGTCCTCATAATTCCAGGCGAAGACATCTATATACTCTTGTACAAGAGATATTAAATCCTTCTTCTCCGAAGGTGACAGGCCGTCACTTATGAAGATGGGTTTAGGATTGGCTTCATCTCCTAGGTTGACTTGAACAACCTTGTCTTCTGTGGGTGGCTCACGCTGTTCAAAGCGGATGTCCCAAAGAGCATTCAAATGTCTGATCCAAGGGTCTGTATCAGATTGGATCATTTCTTCATCTTCATCCTCCATATGGCTTGTCGAAACCATGTTTACTGGAAGCCCTTTGAAGATGTTGCCGACACTGACATCTGATTCCCACGACGACGTGTCTGATGAGCAGTCATGACTTGACAGTCTCTCCGAATCAGAGGCTGATGGCACTGGGGTTGATATATAGCCCAACCCCCGGCGCGTCTGATGATAGTAATCAGGGGTTTTCCCTTTCGGTACAAAGGATCGAAGCAGTGTTCTTCTTCCTTTTCCGAAGTTCAACCCAGGCCTGTTGGTTAGATCATACCCCATGCGCTTCATCATCTTGAGCGTTTTCGGTTCATAATGATCGAACTGAGGGGATTCATCCTCACCTTCCGATTCTTCGTGGGGCATTGGTTCAGATGCGATTCGCCCAAAAAGTATTGGTCTTTGGCCTTTTCGTCTGGCTGGAACCATGAATACAGACTCTTGCGCGTCTCCATTATCCTGGTACGTCCCGAAGGATGATTTCACCGGTACATGCAAAGATGTCAAAGCATCTATTGCCGACCAGAGGTCATCGTCCACGTCGGTAGTGGTATCCGACGGTATTGAATCGGAAACATACACAGGAAAATACGCAAAATCTAAATCTTCATTAATGTACCAACCACCCGCATCGTCGGTGGTATCAACATCGAGCTTATTAGTGCTCTTTACAAGTGGTTCCAACTCCCACAGGCACTCTTCTTTCTCAGGCTCAATGTCAGCTTCATTACCAGAGTCTGGCTCCTCTGGTTGTGGGGTTTCATTAGTCTCCTCCGGATCCTGATATAAGAGGGAGTCCGTGAAATAATTTTCAACCCCTTTAAACGGATGCCTTTCGGCAATCAACGTTCGGACCTGTCCACTCTCGTCAATGTATTTCATGACTTGGTGGAGAGTAGAGGGAACGATGGAATTGCGGTGAATCCATGGTCGTCCCAGCAACAGGTTGTAGGAAGTGTCCGCGTCAATGACGTAACACGTCACTTCCGACTTGAGGCTCCCGATCTGGCATTTGAGCTTGATCTTCCCCATCGGGCGGGAGCTGTTGGCATTGAACCCGTAAATAGTCGTCTGGGTAGGGCTCAGACGATGGGTAGGAATGCCTAGAAACTGCATAACCCGGCGAGGTATGATGCTTAGCGCAGACCCTGGGTCTACCTGGATGCGGTTCACCTCGGATGACCCAATATACCCTGTGAAGTATAGGGGTCGGTCATGCTTCCCTTTAACCTGCATGTCGTCTGTTGTGAAGGTGATGCAGGGAGCATTTGGGGAGGCGTGGGGGCAATCCTCTACATCTTCCTCCCTTGGCACACGAGTCATGAAGACCTCAGCGTTTGCCAAAGCTTCTTGTAGAGCCTCTCTGGTTGACTTTGATAGCCTCAGGAGTTCATACAAGGTGATGCGTGCCGGGATGTTGGCTAGTTGAGCCAAGACGTCGAAGCGGTAAGGTGTCGAGGATCCTTCTGCTGCACCTTTTAGAAGAGTCCGAGAAAACCGGGTTTCTTTCTGTTTCTCCACAGGTGGTTTCGTGGAGGGCTTGGCTGGTTCTACGGCTGGTTGCGGAGAAGCCGCTGCTGTCTCGCCGTACTGCTTCAAGTATGCCTGTCCTGAACGGGTCCCCGCCGTAGGTTGGCTGGGCTCTGCGGCCAGGACTATTGTTTCCTGCTCTGAGTCAGTCAGCGAGGGAACATCAGTGTCCGCTTCTCGAGAGGAAGCGCATATCACATGGCAAGATGAAGTCTTCCCTTTGCCTTTGGACTTCCTGTTGGTCACAGTCGTCCATTGTTGCTCGTCGACGAGGTCAGGGTGGACCCACATGATTTCCCCTCGAGGTGTAGGGATGGGTACCAAGCCTTTCTCCCGCTGCTGATGAGGGTCTGTGTTGACCACCCTCAGTTCTCCTTTCGGGACAGAGATCACCCCACGGGTGTCGGGGGTCGTGTCCCAAACTGGAGAATCGACGTCATGTTGGCTGTCATCTTCTTTTGCTCCGGTCGGAGTTTTAATACCTCCGCGTCAATCAGAGCTTGAAGGATGTCCTTAAAGACGTAGCAGCTTTTGGTAGGATGTCCGAGCATCCTGTGGTATAAGTAGGTGGGATTGTCGGTCTTGCCGACTTCCTCCGGGCGCCTAATTTCAGGGAGCTTCAGTCGATTGCTCTTGTTGAGTAGCTTGAAGAGCGAATCGACGTGTTCCTCCTTGAAGGAATACTGCTTGTTGGGGCGTGGCTGGCTTGAAGAGCCACTTGCCCTGCCTGTTTGAGGTTTGGTGGGAGATTTGGTCTCCGTCGCCAAATTATCCTTCCGCTTGGTTTGGAGGGATGTGTCTGGTGCACGCCTTGTCGACCTCTCTGGCCTGGGCTTGCCTTCTTCCGCTCTGACGCGGGCGACAATCTCCTCAGCCTGTTCACCTTGCTGGACTAATTGTTTCCAGGTGCGGCTTTCAGCAACTCCTATTTGAGCAAGGAGTGAGGTTTGGAGATTATGGCGACATGTTTCCACCAGGGTGGCCTGGGTCATGCCGCTTGGACATCGGAGTGCCATGTTCCGAAATCTTTCTACGAAAGACTTGACGGACTCTCCCTTTCGCTGTCTTGTAGCTAAAAGGGTAGGCATTGTGACTTCGGAGTCGTCTTCGAAGAAGCGTGTCAAGAACAGCTTCTCTAGATCCCCCCAGTTCTTGATAGAACCCTCCGGGAGCTTCATAAACCACTCAAAAGCCAACCCTTTCAGGGTGCCGATGAACAGTCGCGCCAGGATGGCGTCATTATCTACCACGTTCCCGGTCTGGGATTTGAAGTAGTAGATATGCTGGTTGGGTGACCCCTTCCCGTCGAATGCTTGGAGGGTTGGAGCCTTGAACTTAGGAGGGTATGGAACTAAGTCCCACTCAGCCGGATAGGGCCGGACCACTCCTGCTTCTTGGAGGTCCTTGCGATTGGCAAGGGCCTCGAGGCGTCGTTCCAATTGACTCACCCTCTTAGCATGAGTCTTCTCCTGGTCTTGGTCGCTTCTTGCCTGCGACGAGGGCTTGGACACATCCGAGGTAGATCGTCGTGTCTCGTCAGAAGATTCGGAGGGTGGGCTTCCTCCCTTTCTCCCTTTCCCCTTCGGCCTTCTAGGAGGAGATCTCGCTCTTTCTTCAAGCAATTTCTCAAGCATATGCTTGAGGGAGTCAATGGATCTCTGTTGAGAGGCGATTATATCCATCTGGTGCTTCTGCGTCTGCTCTAAACGCCTGGTCGTCTCCTCAGGAGTGTCGGCCATGTAGGCGGAAGCCTCCTTCTCGACGGAAGAGTTTGAAGCCTGCGACTCCACTATAGCGGAGTGAGAACCACCCATTCTAATGCCGCGGGCTAAGGCATTATAGTCAATTGGGGGAATGGCCCCTGTCCGGGTGCGAGTGTGTTGATACACCCCCTCCGGTTCAGAGTCAGATTCCTCTGAGTTGACCATTAGTTGTTTTCCCTTGCTTCTGCTAGTCATGTTTGCAGTAAGCTCCGAGTATTCAACATCTGAGAAGGTTCTCCTCCTGTGGGAGCGTCTTCTCTTAGCTGACGGGGGAATCAGGGTCAGCTGTCTAATTAAAGACGGCTGGTGCACGCCTGACTCGCAATGGCATCCAGAGAGCATCTGGATGAGCTGTTGACAGCAGCATGGAGAAGTGGTCTGATTGGCACTCCTTTTCCTTGTCAAATAATCCCTCAAATCTGTGGGAGGGGGATTAAAGAGACTGGTCTCGCAACGTCGACGACGGGAGACAGTCATGTGCTGTTCAGCCTGGACACAGGTTTCAGAAACGCGGCTGTTGCGTCGCGGCTGCGTCACGCGCGTCTGGCGTCTCTGTTGATATGAGACGCGACTTTCGCGTTGCTGTCTGCTGCGTTGGAGCAGAGAGACTTGGGAGAGAGTGGGCTGCTGGGCCCCACGCCTATGGGCGCGTGCTTCCTGCGTTTGACAAGACGCAGAAGCTTCGCTTTGGCGTTTGGCAAGTTGGTCTTCAGAAGGCTCAACTTGGGGAGTCTCGCGTTTGGGTCGCCAAACACGGACCTCTCGCACTGGACGAGGTGCGGGCAAGGCATCGGATCGTACGCTGCATTCAACCCCAGTCAGAAAACCAACGGTTCCGACCGAGTGTTGACGCGCGCGTCTTCTCTGTCGACGCTCGGCATTCCGATTGCGCCGTGGAGGAAGAGAGAAGCCAACAACTTCCTGGTTTGTAGAACCAGGGGTGTTTGCCACGCGGGTCTCCTGAGAGACGCTGACGCGGGCGTTCTGTGCGACACGGTCGATCGCACCAGTAGATGTGCCGGGGACCACGCGAGCCTTCAGAGAGGCGTTGGCGCGTGTGCTCTGCGCGACGCGGTTGATCGCAGTAGAGGTGTCTGAGGTTACGCGGGCCTTCTGGGAGGCGTCGGCGCGTGAACCAAACTTGGCACAGTGGGCAGCAGGAGCACTCGACAGAGCCTCAGATTGGGCTTCAGGGGGCTGTCCACTTGAGACCCTGCGGCAGACGCGGGTCTTTGGGCTCTTGGAGCCAGAAGAGAGGAACTCTTCATACTTCGCCTGGTCGAACTCGACGACGAGGGATTCGACCATTTTCCCCTTACGGAGAACGTCATCTTGCACCACGGTGCGCTCGTCAGTAACGAAGGTAGTCCCTAGCGGAGTCGCCATCTCTTGTACGCGCCGGAAAATTTGGTGGTCGGAGAAAGTGGTTTTAGCTGTAAAAGATTTCCTTGATTCAAGCGAAACGATTACAACCAAAAGAACTACTCTTCCCTCTTTTCCAGTTATAAGGGAGGGAGGATGTCTGAATCTTCCCTTTGTTTAAGGCTGGGTTCTTCGTGTGGCGATGGAGAGTGAATCTTGTTCTCCGTTGACCAGATGACCGTCCTGGACCGTCGGGGGTCTTCTCTTCGGTCGGTAGAAAGAGTAACTCAGCTCAGTCTACCAAAACTCTCAAAGAGGAGGTAGGCGAAGAGCGGCTAGTACTCAGTAAGCTCGCTGAAGGGTTTTTTCTCTCTCTGTCGTTGATCTCTCCTTTTATTGTCGTCCTTTTTCCTTCTCGTCGTCAATCGTCCCCTCCTTCAATAGTGACGGGACTATTTATAGGGTTTTTAGGGGGTGATCGTGCCCCCTGAAAACGCTCCACAATGAGGGGCCACTTCCTGCTACATGTGCGGTGACTGGCCCCTTATTTCGGGTAGTTGCAACTGAGACGCGGGCTTCGGGCCGACGCGCCTTGTTGCTGAGACGCGGGCTTCGGACCGACGCGCCTTATTGCTGAGACGCGGGGCTTCGGGCCGACGCGCCTTGTTGCTGAGACGCGGGCTTCGGGCCGACGCGCCTTGTTGCTGAGACACGGGGCTTCGGGCCGACGCGCCTTGTTGCTGAGACGCGGGCTTCGGGCCGACGCGCCTTGTTGCTGAGACGCGGGCTTCGGGCCGACGCGCCTTGTTTGCTGAGACGCGGGGCTTCGGGCCGACGCGCCTTGTTGCTGAGACGCGGGCTTCGGGCCGACGCGCCTTGTTGCTGGAACTCTGCTTTCTTAGTAGCTTGTCTGTTGGATATTTTTAGACAGCCTACAAGGTCCAGAAGGTGGGTTTCCATACCCGGACCCACTGTACCCGCGGGTCCAGACCCGTTTACCTAGAACCATAAAAAAAAAAAAAAACATAAACAAATACAGTAACAAAAACACATGAAAAGAGGGGAAAAAATTTTTGTAAAGAGAAAGAAGTATATTTTAATATCAATAAGGACGAAATGCAATCAGGTGTAAGCGGTGGAGGGAAAATTTTCGATGAAAGACTCTAATAAAGAAAAAAATTTAAAGCAAGGCCCCCAAATTTATTTGGAAAATACAATAATATAATCACCCACTAATCAACCAACAGTCTTCAACGTTTAAAGCACAAATGGATCATTTACTGAGAGTCTTGAGAGGGTTTTAACTCTATTAGTATTATTTATATTTATGTTTTGAAATAGGTAAATGGGTAATCGGGTCTGGTTCAAGTAAAAT
Source organism: Agave tequilana (assembly GCA_038442645.1). Taxonomy (NCBI): domain Eukaryota; kingdom Viridiplantae; phylum Streptophyta; class Magnoliopsida; order Asparagales; family Asparagaceae; genus Agave; species Agave tequilana. The sequence continues at coordinate 55,800 of JAVJIF010007406.1, read as the reverse complement.
CCGACTCATCCCATTTAATACTCGGATATACGGGTATACAGGTAAACGGGTATGGGTCCAAGCGACCCTTTCCATACCCGCTTAATCGGGTCGGGTCCGGGTCCGGTCCGGGTCTGGACCCGACCCATTGACAGGCCTACTGGCAAGTATTGGTTTGAGATTTTAGAGAATTAGTTCATAATTTGCTGTTGTTTTACTGGCACTTGATAACTAAGTTGAGATTTTGGAGATTTTGAAAACTAATTTTGACATTGAATTCAACACTCTTATTCTTGTCTCTTTATAACTGAGTTTAGATGAAAAATTTCCAGTTTAAATAAGGTTGGCATATGCTTTGAAATAGTTAAACCAGGTTACTCACTTATTATAGAATATTGAATTGAGCCCCAATAGTAAGTGCATGTTGGTTTGCATAGAGGAAAAAAGGGTGAGGTTTTACAACTTGATTGCTTATTAAAAGAAGAAAATTTATCAGTATTTTTTTTATACTTCTATGAAAGTTTGAAGTTGCTTTAACAATTAGATGAAGATACATCCATTATATGTATAATGTGTCTATGTTGCTTAGCATCTTCAAATTTGGGCAAGTTTGTTTTATATATGTAACATGAGTTCAGTCTATGTTGCTGAGCAAATATTTTAGAGCACTCATATGATGAAATTTATGAGATTTGGACACGACATTATATTCGTTATTGAAAGCCAATGAACTATTTGATGAGAGCAAAAGTTGCATCTGGATTAAGATTTTGGTCAATTTTCGAGAATGAGCAGTGGAGACTGAATTCCCACTCCTAAGCTTCATGTTCATCACTTGATCATAGTTATGTCTAAGCATCAAGTGATTTTAAGTTAGTCATAAGGGAAGAGCTACCACATATTGGGGATTATTATGTGAGAAGAGGATACAAAATATCATGGAGTGCACTATTTTAAAATATAAAGTACTGGCTCTAATGGGAGCTGTGAATTGATATGGAAGCTAAAGCTTTTAGACAAGTACAACACTTGAAGCAGAACTCAGCTCAGGTTTCTTCCCCAACTAAAGCCTTTTACATTAAAAGTATCAATTTTAAAAATGCAGTTTGCTGCTGCTTTGTTTCTGTTGCTAATGGTGACCAACGGTTCAGTAGGCACAGGCTCTTCTTGATTGTGAATCAAATATATAGAAGTATGGGGGATAATAATGGGCCTACTAGCAATCTATAATGGATTGAATGGAACATGCTCCATCTTTGTACTGAGTTGTCTCTTTAGTTATTACTTATTTACTTTTTTTTTTGGCGCTTTGGCTTATATCATGCTTCAAATTGGATGGTGTTGGAGAGGAATTCTAAATTTCTCATAATTTTGTATGTTTTATTTGTAATTTGGGCTCTTTATTTTCTAATTATAAGTGCTATGAATGTAGATGAGCATGGATTTGATGAACTGGAGTCAGGGGTCATAGTCATAAAATTAACTCAAACTAACATCCCTAGGAAAGATTGATACGTTTTTGTTTGTTTTCTCTTTGTCAAGTGCTATGTTGACCTATTATCAAGTGCAGTATTGATTTATTTATTATCTAGTGCTACGTGAACCATTTGAGTTGCTGGCCCAACTGTAGTTTGGTGATATATGAATGATCTTTTTGTTTACATATTTTTTTCAAACATTTAATGTAATGCTTTTATTTCATTATTTGCTTTGTTTACCTTTTTAAATAAATGTAGTTTTCTTATTTCTAGAATAAGACAATGACGAAGTTTGTACATGAGATCACTATGGTCTATAGTCATCATAAGAAGATGTCTATTATGCAATCAAGCAATTGCATGCTATTACCAAAGTTTATAGCTTCTATAATCCCCAGCCTCCTCGAGCTACTACTGTGGGCTAGACAAAATGAAGCACAAAGTGCAACCGATAGATTGAGAGATCATCGTTCTCGTCATTCGCGGCGAACTTTCTTCACAAAACTAACTAATTTCTTCGGAATCTTCAATTTTCTACATATTACCTTTTTTAGTGGTGCCAATTGAAAGACTAAGTGTGTATCGGACTGCTCGTTCTCGATGTCACGATCTCTCACTACTTAATGCATAATTTCAAGTATGTCGGGACATGAGATTCAGATTTTTGCATGATTCACTACGTACTTCTTTATCTTTTTTAGTGGTACCAACTGAAAGACCAACTAGGTATCAGACTACTCGTTCTCGACGTCATGATCTCTTATTACTTAATGCACAATTTCAAATATGTCAGCACATGAGATTCAGATTTCCACATGACTTCAAAATGAGAAAACATGATAAGTACGTGGCTACATATGCCACTGATAGTGCACGCCGCAAGATAGCACATTTATTGCAGACGCGTGAGTAGAGGATTATAAGCATGCCATTAATACTGTAAGTCGGATGACTGCACGTGCATTGTGGACACGTGAGCAGAGAATGATTAAGCAAGCTATCAATATTGCACGTCACATGATGATACGTTCATTACAAGCACATGATCAGAGGCTTGCATTGAAAGTTATTAATACAACTCGTCGAAGAAATACTCGTGCATAACAAAACACCCAACAAAGGGCTGCCGAGAAAAAAATAACTCTAAGCCGAAGGAATAGACGTGCAGGACAAACCAGCGAGCAGAGAACTGCGAGCAAAAAAAAAATACTCTTAAGGCAAAGAAATAAACGTACAGGATAAACCAGCGAGTAGAGAACTATCAAACAAGTAAGAGAGGCTTTGAGTCAAACTGCTACACGTGATAGGCATAGAAGGGAATCCGCACTTTCTAATGCACACTGTTTTAGAAAGTCCTGTCAAGAACTTGGTTTAAAAAGTTTAGAAAGTCCTGTCAAGAACTTGGTTTAAAAAGTTTGTCTAAAATTTAATATATTATTTCCTGACATTAACCTATTTATAGGAATATGCAACACTTGTAAGACAAAAATTCAAAAAAATCCCACAAGTTCAGTGCAGAAAACTTCATGGATCCTAGCACAATTCCCATTGAGTTATCGCGCCTGATTTATTTAGAGAAAATAATCATTACTATAATTCTTCCACTTATATTTGTCTATAGTGTTAAAGGCTACTAATACAAGTACAGTTATAATGTGATCAACTATGCACAAAATGTGACTTAATAGCCAGGTATTATCGTACAATTTGACGAGTTTTTCTGCAATATTGATTGTTAACAGATTAGGGTCACATGCAAATGAATATGCAAATAAAGAGTTCCAAGTTCGACATGAGTTTGTTCGACAAGCATTAAATTGTTGAAGCACAATAATGCATATTATAATGATATAAAAATTGATAATGGATCTCTTCAGAAACTTTCAGCCGATGGAATATCTGCAGACCTTCCACACACTTCTTAGGGTGAAGTGGAATATCAGAATGAGAAGAAAACATACCTTGTGTGCAAGAAGAGGACATAGAGGGACCATCTAAGTTAAATTAGGGGAAGTTAATCGATGATTTTCAAGCTATTTGAACACTTTGTGTCGCTCTCAATGAAATCAATAAAAGTGCATACAAAGGGCAGTATATGTACTAGATGCAGATCAAACCATCACTCAAATGCCTTTGTTAAGTGAGGTAATTGACGAGTTTTTCAGTCCTGGATAGATTTCAATGGTCTTCCAGTGTTATTTCATGGTCGTCCCAGAAAAATTGAATCCATCTGAATACTTTCAATTTTTAGTGAAATATTATGATGGAAGATTTGTAAAAAGACTCGATTTCATTATCTATCTCGAGGTGGCGAGCCCTTGCTTTAAGTGATGTTTATGTGAGAAAAAATCAAGATGATAATGACTTACCTATTCAACAGATTAAAAATATGGTGTTGTCTGGTGACAAGCATTTAGTAAATCAAGTTTCTTACTATGCAAAGAGTATTCAAGATATTCGAGCCTATTGGTTTGCAAGATTAAAGGAGCTTACATTCATAGTAAAACAATTAGGGCCTCCAACAATTTTTTTCATACTTAGTGCGACAAACATGTAATGGCCAGAGTTGTTTCACCTTCTAAATTCATTGAAGAAACTCCAGAGCTTAAGTCATTTCAAACAAAAGAGAGGGCATGCTTAATGAAAATCCAATTGTTGCATTAAGGTTCTTTCAAAAAAGAGCAGAACTTTTCTTTGAACGCTTCTTGCTTAAGGATTTCTCTGTGATTGATTATTGACATCTGTTTGAGTGACAGAACAAGTAAAGTGAACATGTTCATGGGTTCTTTTGGCTTCAAGATGGTCTCGATGTTAGTTATATAGCAACAAATAATGATGAGAAAAGAAGAATCATTAAATATTTTGATAGGCTCATCTGCTCTAAAAACTCAGATGTTATCATGTCAATTAGATTTGATGAACACCTGTTTGCATGTAATTTGTTGATTAAAGATAACGTGGATGTTGACGATAATGATTATGCTTCATTACTGAATTGGGTTATAAGACACTCAAAATGTGGAAGCTAAGCGAATGGTATGTTGCTTTTAAGTTCCCATCTTATGTAAGAGATTAGTCAATTATTAAAGAAAACCTCCAAATAGTAATATGTATAGGTTCATTGGCTGTTGAAATGATCCATTGAAATGTGCTCACAACAGAAAGGTTTTTAGACATCGAGAACAAACGTTGATTGGCCTCCTATCTTATCCGTGCAGTATGTGGTAAACTATATTGCCATATATGCAACGAAAACAGATCCAGCCTCAAAAAGCTTCACAGCTACTTTTTGGCGTTGGCCATGTCGAACTGCAAGATCTGCAATCAAGCATCTAATAATGAAAAGTGTATTTAAGAGAGATATTTCGACGCAAGAAGTATGTCACTTGCTTATGGGTATCCACTATTAAAATCGTCCAGGAAGATTATTCTTCTAAACTTTAGTGAAATGAATGTGTTGTCATCAATTAAAGAGGAGGCAAGGTGATAATGATAGAGAGGGATAGATTCAAGTTCTGTGGCTCGATACATGACTCGTTCTCTTAAATATGAGAATACATTGTTAATCTCACATTAAGGTGGCCCAATAACCTTGGTTAATTAACATTGGATTCCTAATTAAAGTTAACTGATATTAAAGATGCCCATATTAAAGTTACATTTATATATAAGTTAATAATAACATGAGGTATAAAGGAACCATGATGGGTGGTTTTATCTCAGGGTTATTTTAGTAAATGTTAGACCCTCATCTCTCCTCCTGAAAAGAATATAACCTAGGCTCATGATTTGTGAGCAATAAGAGAATCCATCATAATTGCAAGGTTGTGAAAAGAAAAGGAGACAGAGAGAAGAAGGGTCTGCATTAGGGTTCTTGCAGGATTAAAGAGAAGGATCAAGTCTTCATCCATCTATTCTCTTCAGTTCATCAATGGCTTCAGGTATGGAGAATTTAGTATTGATTTAATTATGTATTTGATTTCTTGAGATGTTTTGTTTCTAGATCCATGGCTAGTTTTAATCCGCATTATAGTTTCAAATTCTTACATTTGGTATCAGAGCCTTATTTTAGAATCAATACATTTTGAATTATGGATTATGAAAATTAGGGTTTTTGATTAACAGTTCATAAAATTAAATTTTGATCTTTTAATTGTAGAATTTTAAGAGGATTTATTAACCCTAATATTTTGTTCAATTTCCTCTAATTGTACAATTAATTGGGATCAAATTTCAGGAATTATTAACCCTAATTTTCCCCTAATTAAATATTTCCGCCGGCAATCTGGAACTGCCCGCGATAACAGCTTCGTCGCCTATTAGTCGACTAGCCCGAAACACTAGTCGACTAAGTATTTTTCCAGAAACTTAAGAACTCTCTGTTTCGGAACAGGAGTCGACTAATAAAATTTGTAGTCGACTAATAAAATTTATAGTCGACTAATAATATTGATATAGTCGACTAACCTTGCGTTGCCCTAGTCGACTAGACCTAAATGTATAGTCGACTTGACTTGACCCAAGTCGACTAGTCTTTCTTGTAGTCGACTAATGCTTGTTTGATTCAATCATAATGTATGTTACACATTTAAGTCATTGTGTTAATATTGATTGATGTTGGTCAAGTAATAGAATTGGAGTATTATAGTATTACTCAAATAAAAGATTAGAGAATGTTGTTGGTTAGTTTTGTATTCATAAGGCTTATTGATTTAGTAGTTGCCAAAGTGACCTATGTTAGTAAACCTTATGAATATACAACTACATAAAAGACTTGTCAATGTAAGTGACATTAAAGACAATAATACTCTCGATGGCGGTTCTAATTAGGAGATTGGGACTGGCCCAAAGGAAAGTCTCTTTCAAATAATTAGGAACCGGGGTAGGATAGTGTAATTTATGCAACTTAGTGGTGTAGAATTGGATACCCAAAGGTAACATGACTTACTGTCTAAGTAACATAAATTATATTAGACCTACGTAGGTGATAAAAGAGTCTCACCTAAAGAGTGAACACTAGATATGCTTAGGTTTCGCCCAAAGGAGAAATCAAAGTGATATCAATAGTTCATCTTCATTAAATTTAAAGTTTTTGTATTGATTCGAGGCCTTAATGTGAGCTATGTATTATTTTGTTTCAGTGAACGTTCCCACTTCCCTTCACACTCATGCAACTAGCATTCCAGCCCTGAATGGTACCAACTTTTCTGAGTGGTTTGAACATGTACAATTTACACTGGGTGTTCTAGACCTTGACATGACCCTTTTAGTAGAGAAACCTGATGAAGTGACTGCTGAAAGTACAGCAGAACAGGCTAGCCATGCCAAAGCTTGGGAAAGGTCGAATAGACTCAGTCTCATGTTCATCAAGATGACCATTGCCAATAACATCAAGACTTCACTCCACATACTACTAAGGCATCTGAACTTTTAACTGCTGTTAAAGACCGATTTAAGTCTGCAGATAAGTCATTAGCTGGCACCCTTATGGCTGAACTTACCACCATGAAATATGATGGTAGTAGAGGAGTTCAACAACACATTCTAAATATGACTGATAAGGCTGCGAAGTTAGGATCACTGGGAATGAAAGTGGATGAATCCTTCTTAGTACAGTTCATCCTCAACTCACTTCCCTCTCAGTTTGGGCCATTCAAGATCCACTATAATACTCATAAGGATAAGTGGAATCTGAATGAGCTGACTGGTATGTGTGTACAAGAGGAAGTGAGACTGAGGCAAGAAGGGCAGCACTCAGTGTTGGCAGTAACTCAAGGAGCTATCCATAAGAAAGGTAAATATGGAAGAGGTAAGAGGTTTCCATCAAAGAAAGGAAATGACCATGGGAAAAGTAGCCAAGGTCATAGAAAGGTTTTCACTGTCAAATGCTACTTCTGTGGCAGAAAAAGACATGTGAAGAAGGACTGCAACAAGAGGAAGGCTTGGTTCGAAAAGAAAGGTATGAATCTTTCTTTTGTATGTTATGAATCAAATCTTGCTGAAGTACCTTCTAATACTTGGTGGATTGACTCTGGAGCCACAACTCACATAACTAATTCAATGCAGGGATTCCTTACAACCCGGAAACTGAAGGAAAGTGAGAGATTCGTCTTTATGGGGAACCGTCTCAAAGTGGAGGTCGAGGCTGTTGGTACTTACCGACTAATCTTAGAGACGAGACATCAGATGGATCTTGAGGATACTTTTTATGTACCTTCGATTTCTAGGAACTTAATGTCATTATCCAAATTAGATGTTTTTGGATATTCTGTTTATTCAGTTGTGGAAAACTCAGTTTAATGTATAATTCAATGTCGGCTGGACATGGAATTTTATGTGATGGTTTATATAAAATTTCATTGAATGATGAGTTTGCACAATCTTTATTATCTCTGCATTCGAATATTGGTATTAAACGTGGCTTAATTAATGAAAATTCCTCTATCTTGTGGCATAGACGACTGGGGCATATCTCCAGGGATAGAATAATAAGATTAGTGAAGAATAGGATTTTGGATAACCTAGACTTCACTGATTTTGATGTGTGTGTGGATTGCATAAAAGGAAAGCAAACTAAACACACTAAGAAAGGTGCCACAAGAAGTAAAGAACTCCTTGAAATAATTCATACAGATATTTGCGGACCACTCTCCATTCCATGTTTTACAGGAGAGAGATATTTCATTACCTTTATAGATGATCTGTCACGTTATGGTTATGTGTATCTAATTAATGAAAAGTCTCAGGCTGTTGACATCCTTGAGGTGTTCGTTACAGAAGTCGAGAGACAATTAGATAGAAAGGTTAAAATCATAAGATCAGATTGAGGTGGTGAATTTTATGGAAGATATGATGAGTCAGGACAAAATCCTGGTCCATTTGCCAAATTTCTAGAAAAGCGTGGCATTTGTGCTCAATACACAATGCCAGGTACGCCTCAGCAGAATGGTGTTGCTGAAAGGCGAAACCGGACACTTATGGATATGGTTAGGAGCATGATGAGCTTCTCTAATGTACCCAATTTATTGTGGAATGAAGCCTTAAAGACTGCTATGTATATCTTGAACAGGGTTCCTAGTAAGGCAGTCCCAACAACTCCTTTCGATTTGTGGACTGGTAGGAAACCTAGTTTAAGACATTCACATGTTTGGGGTTGTCCAGCAGAGGCTAGAATATATAATCCATAAGAAAAGAAATTAGACTCAAGAACAATATCTGGGTATTTCATTGATTATCCAGAAAAGTCTAAGGGGTACAAATTTTATTGTCCTAACCATAGTACAAGAATTGTTGAAACTGGTAATGCCAGATTCTTTGAGAATGGTGAAATTAGTGGGAGTGATGAACCAAGAAAGGTAGATCTTGAGGAAGTAAGGGTAAATATCCCAATACCCTTTCCTTCAAGAGAAATTGTTGTCCCTCAACTTGATCATCAAGCTGAGATACCAGAACAACATAATAATGTTGGTTCACCACTCCATGAGGATATTGCCATTGAAAATATTGTAGAACCACCACAACCGGCAGCTTTGAGAAGATCTCAAAGGGAAAGAAGATCTGCCATTTCAGATGATTATGTGGTGTATCTACAGGAATCTGATTATGATATTGGGATAAATAAAGATCCAGTTTCATTTTCACAAGCCATAGAATGCAATGATTCTAGTAAATGGGTTGATGCTATGAATGAAGAGTTGAAATCTATGGACCAAAATAAAGTCTGGGATCTCGTCGAATTGCCTAATAACTGTAAGAAAGTCGGGTGTAAATGGGTCTTTAAGACCAAGCGCGACTCTGAAGGCAATATTGAACGATATAAGGCCAGACTTGTGGCTAAAGGTTTCACTCAGAAAGAAGGCATTGACTATAGAAACCTTCTCTTCAGTATCAAAGAAGGATTCTCTTAGAATTATTATGGCCCTTGTAGCTCATTATGATTTGGAGTTACATCAAATTGATGTGAAAACTGCTTTTCTGAATGGAGATTTGGATGAGGAAATTTACATGGAGCAACCTGAAGGGTTCGCAAATAAAGGTAAAGAACACTTGGCTTGCAAATTAAAGAAATCCATATACGGACTTAAACAAGCTTCCAGACAATGGTATATAAAGTTTAATGATACCATTACCTCTTTTGGATTTATAGAAAACACTGTTGATCAGTGTATATATCTAAAGATCAGTGGGAGCAAGTTTATATTTTTGGTTCTGTATGTGGATGACATCTTGTTAGCCAGTAGTGATATTGGTTTGCTGTATGAAACTAAAAGCTATCTTACCAAGAATTTCAGATGGTTGATATGGGTGAGGCAACTTATGTTATTGGCATAGAGATCTTCAGGGATAGATCTCGAGGATTGCTAGGATTGTCTCAGAAAGGTTATATCAATCGAGTCTTGGAAAGATTTCATATGGAAATGTGTTCAACCAGTCCTGCACCCATTATGAGGGGTGACAAATTAAGTGGGAGTCAGTGTCCTAGAAATGACTTAGAAAAGTGTCAAATGCAGAAAGTTCCTTATGCGTCAGCAGTTGGGAGCTTGATGTATGCACACACTTGTACCAGGCCAGATATCAGTTATGCTGTTGGGATATTGGGGAGATACCAGAGCAATCCAGGAATGGAGCACTGGAAATTAGCTAAGAAGGTAATGCGGTATCTTCAGGGAACGAAGGACCTAATGCTCACATATAGGAAATCTAATCAGTTGGTAGTGATCGGCTATTCGGACTCAGATTTTGCTGGTTGCCCATAGTAGGAAGTCTACCTCAGGCTTTATTTTCTTGCTAGCAGGTGGGGCAATCTCGTGGAAGAGTGTAAAGCAGTCTATCACTGCTTCATCCACGATGGAGGCTGAGTTCATAGCATGTTTTGAAGCCTCGAATCATGCATTATGGTTAAGGAATTTTATCTCAGCACTTGGTATAGTTGACTCTATTGCCAAGCCGCTGAAGATATATTGTGATAATACAGCAGCCGTTTTCTTCTCTAAGAATGGTATGTACTCTAATGGTTCTAGACACATAAAACTGAAGTACATGGTGGTTAGAGAAAGAGTTGAGAAACAGAAAGTGTCAATTGAAAGTATAAGTACCATTTTAATGGTTGCTGATCCAATGACAAAGGGATTGCCTCCAAAGACATTTAAGGAACATGTTGTTAGAATGGGTCTTTTGGGCAATCTGTAAATGTATGTTTTTGGTACTTATATAATTGACATTATTGCGGAATAAAAGTTTATTTCTGTGTTTCCTGTTATCCAATTGTGTGTGCACATATTATGTATGGATGTTTGTTAAACAGGAAATGTCTTTACAAGACAATTACAGGGGTCATTTTGGTTATGAACTCAATTAGTAAGGTTATCAATGTTGTGGTACATAGAAGGGAGTATGACATGGATGTTGTATAACCGCTATGACTCGCATTGGTGGTTCAAGCTAATTGCAGTATTACAGTGTTTCATAATTTGGGCTTATCAGTTGTTGTTTTTAAAATTCGTGATCACGTGTTAAGGTTTTTCAGTATGGAATCCAATGGAGTCAAAATGTTTGAAAATGAGTCTTTTCTTTTATTTGTTTTCTAAAGTTTTTAACCTAATCGGTTAATGGTCCAAGTGGGAGAATGTTAATCTCACATTAAGGTGGCCCAATAACCTTGGTTAATTAACATTAGATTCCTAATTAAATTTAACTGATATTAAAGATGCCCATATTAAAGTTACATTTATATATAAGTTAATAATAACATGAGGTATAAAGGAACCATGATGGGTAGTTTTATCTCAGGGTTATTTTAGTAAATGTTAGACCCTCATCTCTCCTCCTGAAAAGAATATAACCTAGGCTCATGATTTGTGAGCAATAAGAGAATCCATCATAATTGCAAGGTTGTGAAAAGAAAAGGAGACAGAGAGAAGAAGGGTCTGCATTAGGGTTCTTGCAGGATTAAAGAGAAGGATCAAGTCTTCATCCATCTATTCTCTTCAGTTCATCAATGACTTCAGGTATAGAGAATTTAGTATTGATTTAATTATGTATTTGATTTCTTGAGATGTTTTGTTTCTAGATCCATGGCTAGTTTTAATCCGCATTATAGTTTCAAATTCTTACATACATCTCTCGTAGCTATGGCGAAAAAACATTACTTCAATCGTGGTCGGTGCATCACACAAAAAAGAATGTAACTGTACGATTGGTCTCTAAAATTGATTGAGATATTCCTCAAAATAGTGAAAAATGAGAATCATTTTGTCGTTAACAAGTCTTACTTTTTCATCACTACAACAGTCTTGAAGAAGTGAAAGGTCTTTTTTAATTGTGGTTTGAGCAATACATTAACTTAGGATATGCAGCATGCCAGACAATGAATCTACCAGAACTTATTAATGATGATGTTGAAGATGATCGAGATACAGAGATAGACGCGGAATAAATACACCGTGAAGAATGGATGTTGGCAATATTGATGGGGCCTAATGTAATTTTTATAAAAGATGTTCAATTGAGAATGAGGGACTTAGATATTTCACACAATTGGACAGAAAGTTTAGATCTTTATCCGAACATTGTGATTAACGAAAAGTGGATATTGTTACGGTCTCAGATTTTATTACACAAATCCTCAACTTATCCTCAAATCATAGGAATAATAATATCTTATCACATAATTGTTTAAAATTTCAGCAGCATCTCCCCTATAATTGGTCACTTGTCCAATACAATACATATTTCATCAACAGATTACACGACTTTACATCAATCTCATAACATAATATATAAAGACAATCACTCATGCAATCGATAATAATGTCTCGGTTTGACATTTCACTTAATTTTTGAAAGAAATTGCATATATATACCTTTGATTCGTCTAAATTCAACACTTAGCCTTAGGAAAATCACTGAATCCACCCTTTGCTATATATATAATACACAACTGTTACACTAGGGAATATAAGTACATACATAACAAAATATATATAAGTACTATATATGAGTTTATACATTTGACATTTCTAACCAACTACTACATGATAAAACTATTTGAAAAGAAGTGTTACAGTGCTTTGATCCCAGCACTAAGATCTGTTAATCATTCTGCCAAGCACTTATCCTTATTCTGATTTGAAACATGATTAATTAATGGAGTGAGCTCGACAGCTTAGTGAGTAAAGTGATATATGTATATATAAACATTTACTTACTAACTGGAATAACGAACATGTGAGGATGAAAGGAGATATAAATTACATAAATAAACAAGGATTTCGTGATGTTGCTGCTAAGTTGGTTCTTATATCATTCTAATATCGTGATATGGTTATATTTTAATTATCAAGAATCAAATAATCAGTCTTCAAACAATGTCACATGATAACCATCTATATCAACAATTAGCATACACAGTGCAACATCATCATTTATATGATAATTGTAGCACTATTTTCGCACTCCGTCCGTGCAACACGGATCTCTTCCTTTCATAATATAATATATAATTATAGAAATACCTCGTCTTCCCCTATCCGCCCGTGTCATAAGGGTCCCTTCCTCCAAAAATATATAACGAGTGATATACCCCATCCTCCCCCATCCGCCAGTGCAATACGAGTCCCTTCCTCTAATAGTATATAACGAGTGACTATTATAGCTGTTGAGAAACCTGGGTCGGGCCTGGGCCAGGCATAGCCCGGCCGGGCCGTAGGCCGCCTTTGATAGACCCGGGTCTAGCCTATGTGTAACACCCGGATTATTAAACTCTGGGTAATAATAATTATCATAAATTTTTATGATTTTTAAATTAATTGTTTTCGTATTAAATAATATTCGGTGATTCATTGTGAAAATCCGGAATGGATTAAAGTTTTTATAAATCATACCGGCTTAATTGATATGAAAAATATATGGAAATGGACGGGTGTATATACTGCATGATATACTCGTATAAATACCGGGTATTGGTATTCATACCTATTTTTTTGATTGTATTAAATATTGGGGAGATGAAGAAAGAGAGAAAGAAAAATGAAAATAAAAGAAAAAGAATAAAAATAAAATTAAATAAGAATTGATTGATGATGTATGGGAGGAATGGGGTGGGGGAGTAGGTAGTTGGTGGAGGGAGAGAGATAAAAATCTCTTTCCTTAGCTCATTCTCATCCTATCTCTCTCTCTCTCTTCCTCTCTCTCACACACACACTCTCTCTCACTCTCTCTGTGTGGGTGTTGGCCGGAGGCCAGGCGCCGGCGTGAGCCGGCATGGGGGTGGGGGAGCACCAGGCCCCCACCTGCCCTATCTCTTTCACTCCCCATCTTATTCTCTCTCTCTCTCTCGGTGGGACCCCCGGCGCCAGGGACGCCGGAGCAGCGCCGGCGGTGGCGGAGCGGCTGCGCCGGCGGGGCGGCTGCGCCGGCCGGGCGGGCGCGCGCGGCGGGGAGCAGCAGCAGCAGCCGCCGCCGCTGCTGCTGTGCAGTGGAAGAAAGAAAAAAAAGAAAAAGAAAATAATTAATGGGTTTAGGTTTCGGGTTCAACCCAAACCCGACCCGTTTGCACCCAAACCCGACCCAATAAGATAAAATTTCATTTTAGCCCCTGTGAGATTATAAATTAGTTTGGGGACCCTGAAAAATTACAAACAGCCCCCTGAATATTTTCAGTTATTACGAATCTAACCTTTTGTATTGGTTTTGGTTCCGAACGATATCTTGGCCATCCGAAGTCGGATTCGGACGATTCTTGAGCCGTTGTGATCGTGGAAACGAGAGCTACATATCTGGTATATCAGCATATGGTATTGGGTGTTCAAAATTTATCGGTATACCCGGTGAGTGGAAGTCCTAACTTAAATCTTGTTTTCCCCAATTTAGAAATAATTGTTATTGGGAAAATATTGATAATAAGGATTCATTTAAACTAAGAGATTACATCATTAAATAGATGATTGTGACAGTTATGATAAAAGTGAATTGGTGTTATGGAATCGAAATCCAAATAGGGTATCTGAATAATGAATCACGGGTGTGTTATGTATGTGAACATAACACGGGTATGATACCAAATTGTGACCTTGCTGTTTATAATTCGTATAGACATCATCGGTAAGTTCTTGAATATGTATTAATATGAGTGAACATAAATAAATACCGCATGAGTTATACGTTTGTGAGTTTCTGAACATGATGTATATGTTGCGAGTATTTATTAGAATTTAGAACCGAATAACTAAACACTTGGCTTTGATAGAAATTGTTAAGTATAAATCTTCAGTTAATACCATCTATCCGTCTGTGATGAGTATTGAAGTTACTTAACCTGAAAATTGTTAAGTGGGTAAAGTCTACCCCTGATTCCTTTAAACACTGTATTGCATGTGTATTAACTAGTAAGATAAGAATGATGGTTTGTAAGTGAAGATTGATATTATATGCAAGTGATATCCAAGTCATTATGAAATTTATAGTTATGGATAATAATAATCGGACGGTGGTTGGTTAACACCGGTGTACCCGGTGAGTGGATTAAACAGTGACAATGGGAAATCGATTATAGATCATGAATGTTTATTTATTAATAAGTGATAATTAGAAATCAGTTAAGATAAAAGATCACTTGAGACCCATCAACTATGATTGGATAATTATAGAATTGGTTATATTGATACTGGTATAAGCAAAATCTAAAGTTGATATTTGAATTGAACTAAGCAAATGAAATTGGAAATTATCTTCGAGTAATTCGATGTAACCGTGATATAGAAAACTATGTCAATTGAGATATATATAATTGATGCAGTATGATAGAAATAGTGTATTGATTTAACTATTGAAGGTTTTGTTAATATTGATAACTCGGATGGGATCGGGACACTTCAGTTAATTAGCAATTGTGAACGTGAACCGATAATGATGGAACTGATCAAAGTAGTTGATAATGAACTGAATTAGAGCAAATGAATTCCTAACACTACCAAACATGCTTGATAAATAGCTTGAACATCAAAAGCTTATTGTTAAGCCAAGTACATGGGATACTCAAACATTACGTAGTATATTGAGTATTGATCTTGCGAATACTGTTTTCGTATTTGTCGTGTTTCATGATATATATATATATGCTCATAACGTGATTTTGTGTATCAACTAGCACACTTGAGACAGTAAGGGTCAGCTGGTGACCTACATGATTATATATCGATTAAGTTGTTAATCGGTAGCAACTGAAAGCAATTTGATAGATAAATAACTCAGATTTATCGAACCCAATAAGAGGTGGAAGAATAAAACCTTTGAACCAGAACACATAAGTGGATATTGTACTTTTAGCAATTTATGATTATTAATGAAAAACTACTGAATAAGATCAGGTCTGATGATTATCAGATAATGGGCGACCGATGATGTTGTATAAGTATCAAGCGAGTAATTAAACTGGTGAAAACCTGTTAGAGTCAGTATTGAGTAAATCTGACAACTTAATATTAAGTATATCGATTATGATGGATAATTCGATATCAACAAAACAAATACCGATAGTATTGAACTAGTATTTTGGTATGCCTACTCGATACACCGAAGACTTTCGGGTTTCTTTGAAATTAATTTAGCAGAACATTGGAATCCTCTATTAGGCTTGAAAGTCACATCTTTATAGTGACACCGATTATATCTAACTGGTAAGAGTTAGATAATTACCTTAATAATTGAAAGTTAGTAATACAGGCGAAGGATTGAGCGTCGTGTTAATGAGATTAGTGATCCAGTATGGGTAAGTGATAGTGCATGTGTACGCATGTACACATGTGTGTGGTTTGATTCATATGCGAAAACAGATGATGATTTGGCTAGTAAATGACTGTGTGGTTTGAAACTTGAAGATAGAAGTAAGCAATAACAAAACATGTTGTATAAAAGTCAGTAGCGTTAACACCAGTATTGGTGGAACCTGAGATAAATTTGGGCTGTACCAAATAAAAGTACTAAAACCAGTCCTTACTTGAAATAAAGGATAATTATAATATTGAAAGTGTAATAATTCATTTATATCAGAATTGTCGTGTAACTATCACTTGCATCAGAAGTAATGAGAAGATTCTGAATTAAATCAAGTTGTAACCAATAGGCAGTTTGCTTGAGGATAAGAGAGGCAAATGATGACTAATCCCGACTGTTAATTAAATGATAAATGGTGAATAAGTATTATGATTAGGAAAAACGAATATTGGTACTACGAGTCAGAACTTGACCGGTAAGATATTGGGGATCATTAAGTTGAATGCTTACATGGGTACATGATCGACACGTTATTGTGTATGCATAGTAGTCTAACACATGCCTCTTAAAAAGAAATAGTTTTATGAATGAGTATCATACTTGACTTCATGCACATGTTTGGCTACACATATATTGGAATGATATAACATGTTGGTTATCTTGAAAAGGCTTGCATGTTGTTAGTTTAATAAGTGGTTACTTGTACAGGTTAATGTCTTTCTTAATATTGGCATCATGTAAAGTAGGAATCATGTGAATCTTTTATGTTATTATTGTCTCATGGATCCTTGCATGTGGTTATTACATGAAGGATATGATATTTACATATTATGATACGTGGTAAACGTATCGGAGGAAGGGACCGGGTTGAACCGGAGGTGACGAAGAGAGAATAATACGTGTTAAACGTATTGGAGGAAGGGACTGATTGAACCGGAGGTGACGAAGGGGAGAATAATACGTGGTAAACGTATCGGAGGAAGGGACCGAGTTGAACCGGAGGTGATCGAAGGGGAGATTATATTTCATGTTGATCATGTATGCATGTTGAGATTATATTTTATGTTGAGCAGGTATGTCAATATGTTAAGTTAGAAATTGGATGTTAATAGGTATGACACCTAATATATCATATGATTGTTTATGATATCCGGTATATGGATATGATTGTTAGGATATCCGAATTATGGATGTTAATAAGTATGGCACCTAGTACATGCATATGATTATTTATGATATCTGGCATATGGATATGATTGTTATGATATCCAGTATATGGATGTGAGTGTCCCGTTTTTCTTCATGATGAACACAATTATAATTGGATACTATCATGAGTAGTGTGTGATGTCATATGTATATTGGGGTTGGTGAAATATTGAACTGTAACTAATCTAGTGAGTAAGATTAGGCTCTCTAAGAGTTGTATTGTGACCATGACTATATATTTGAAATACGAATATGTTACAAACTGGAAACCGGAAAGGTGATTATGAGAGACTAACGAGTAGGTCAAGTATTGTAAAATCATTGAGATTGTATGTTAATGAAATATTGGTTACGTGTACACAGAAAAATACATAGAGGCAGTATCAGATAATAGAAAGAGTCTATGATTCATAAGCTGCAATATCAACTACAAGTAGAAAGTATTGAAACTGATTTTTTGATATCGCTCAACTGCATAATACTTGAAGTACAATGGTAGTATCATACAAACTTTATTTTGAATGACTTCACTCACTGAGCTGTTGAGCTCACCCCATCACAGATTGATATTTTCAGGTCACGGCAAGGCGAAGGTCCGACTTAAAGCTGCAAGGATTTTCTCCTGAGATAACGTATGTACTTATTGTAGAATGTGAATCCTTTTGTAAACTCTGATGTTATTAGTCATTGTGAGTTAGAATATTATATCAGGGAAGCACTCTTCTGTATATTTTTCTTTGATGGACCTTGGGATGAACTATATGATGAAAATGAGATTTATAAGTAGGCTGATGTTAGCCGAAATCTAAATTATTGTATTGAGATGGAGTCTATATTTCAAAGGAGACGCTGCCAAAATTTCTTTAGTATATCTTAATTAACGAGTAATAAGGTTGTTGATCATGGAATTTTGAGGTAATTAAACCTGGGGCCGTTACAGTTGGTATCAGAGCCTAGGCTTAGAAACTTGGAGTAAAACTCAGGTGCAGGTCTAAGGCAGTATTAGCCTAGAGATTGATTTAAGTCGTTGGTTCAGGAATAACATTGATTATTATAATGAATGTATGTGACTGTGCAGTTTGTATGAATGAATATATGCCATGATGTAAGAAGTTCATAGGTGTAATGGGTTCTTATGTGTATGATTAATCTCAAAATGCATGATATTTAACTTTTTCTTATATTCGAATGAAAGTATACCCGCATATACTTTGATTCGGATGAGTTCTATTAGGGGTGCGGGCCCTTAGTATGAACTACCGGTGGTATGGGACACTGGGATAAGGAAATGACAAAAATATCAGGCAAGATAAGATTTAATCAGACGGAAGAACCATATGGAGTATATGTGATGGACGTATCATCGAGTATGGTACGTGTATGTGCTGATGCGATGTGTGATGATATATAACACGATTATCACCAAGTGTGATGTGTGTATGTAATACCATATAATGTGTATATCACCAAGTATGATGGTGAATGTAATGATATAAAGTATGTGTAAGATATATTCTGTATGAAAGTAATAATATTGGGCATATATTGCATGTTGTGAACATATAAGGAGATGCATGGTCAGAAGAAAACAAAATTTCACTATCAGAAGAAATATTTCATGATATAAAGAAGAAATTGAAAGTATCACTCTTACTTATTATCAGATATGCCAAGTTTCGAGGACGAAACTTTTTCTAAGGGGGGTAGGGCTGTAACACCCGGATTATTAAACTCTGGATTATTAATAATTATCGTAAAATTTTATGATTTTTAAATTAATTGTTTTCGTATTAAATAATATTCGGTGATTCATTGTGGAAATCCGGAATGGATTAAAGTTTTTATAAATCATACCGGCTTAATTGATATGAAAAATATATGGAAATGGACGGGTGTATATACTGCATGATATACTCATATAAATACCGGGTATTGGTATTCATACCTATTTTTTTTGATTGTATTAAATATTGGGGAGATGAAGAAAGAGAGAAAGAAAAATGAAAATAAAAGAAAAAGAATAAAAAATAAAATTAAATAAGAATTGATTGATGAGGTATGGGAGGAATGGGTGGGGGAGTAGGTAGGGGAGTTGGTGGAGGGAGAGAGATAAAAATCTCTTTCCTTAGCTCATTCTCATCCTATATCTCTCTCTCTTCCTCTCACACACACACACACACACACACACACACACACACACACTCTCTCTCCTCTCTCTCTCTCACTCTCTCTCTGTGTGGGTGTTGGTCGGAGGCCAGGAGCCGGCGGCCAGGAGCCGGCGGCGCCGGCGTGGGCCGGCATGGGGGTGGGGGAGCACCAGGCCCCCACCTGCCCTCTCTCTTTCTCTCCCCATATTATTCTCTCTCTCTCTCGGTGGGACCCCGGCGGCCAGGGACGCCGGAGCGGCGCCGGCGGTGGCAGAGTGGCTGCGCCGGCGGGGCGGCTGCGTCGGCCGGGAGGGCGCGCCGGGTGGGCGGGCGCGCGCGGCAGGGAGCAGCAGCAGCAGCCGCCGTCGCTGCTGCTGTGCAGTGGAAGAAAGAAAAAAAAAGAAAAAAAGAAAATAATTAATGGGTTTGGGTTTCGGGTTCAACCCAAACCCGACCCGTTTGCACTCAAACCTGACCCAATAAGGTAAAATTTTATTTTAGCCCCTATGAGATTATAAATTAGTTTGGGGACCCTGAAAAATTACAAACAGCCCTCTGAATATTTTCAGTTATTACGAATCTAACCTTTTGTATTGGTTTTGGTTTCCGAACGATATCTTGGCCATCCGAAGTCAGATTCAGACGATTCTTGAGCCGTTGTGATCGTGGAAACGAGAGCTACACATCTGGTATATCAGCATACGGTATTGGGTGTTCAAAATTTATCGGTATACCCGGTGAGTGGAAGTCCTAACTTAAATCTTGTTTTTCCCCAATTTATAAATAATTGTTATTGGAAAAATATTGATAATATGGATTCATTTAAACTAAGAGATTACATCATTAAATAGATGATTGTGACAGTTATGGTAAAAGTGAATTGGTGTTATGGAATCGAAATCCAAATAGGGTATTTGAATAATGAATCACGGGTGTGTTATGTATGTGAACATAACACGGGTATGATACCAAATTGTGACCTTGCTGTTTATAATTCGTATAGACATGATCGGTAAGTTCTTGAATATGTATTAATATGAGTGAACATAAATAAATACCGCATGAGTTATACGTTTGTGAGTTTCTGAACATGATGTATATGTTGCGAGTATTTATTAGAATTTAGAACCGAATAACTAAACACTGGGCTTTGATAGAAATTGTTAAGTATAAATCTTCAGTTAATACCATCTATCCGTCTGTGATGAGTATTGAAGTTACTTAACCTGAAAATTGTTAAGTGGGTAAAGTCTACCCCTGATTCCTTTAAACACTGTATTGCATGTGTATTAACTAGTAAGATAAGAATAATGGTTTGTAAGTGAAGATTGATATTATATGCAAGTGATATCCAAGTCATTATGAAATTTATAGTTATGGATAATAATAATCAGACGGTGGTTGGTTAATACCGGTGTACCCGGTGAGTGGATTAAACAGTGACAATGGGAAATCGATTATAGATCATGAATGTTTATTTATTAATAAGTGATAATTAGAAATCAGTTAAGATAAAAGATCACTTGAGACCCATCAACTATGATTGGATAATTATAGAATTGGTTATATTGATACTGGTATAAGCAAAATTCAAAGTTGATATTTGAATTGAACGAAGCAAATGAAATTGGAAATTATCTTCGAGTAACTCGATGTAACCGTGATATAGAAAACTATGTCAATTGAGATATATGTAATTGATGCAGTATGATAGAAATAGTGTATTGATTTAACTATTGAAGGTTTTGTTAATATTGATAACTCGGATGGGATCGAGACACTTCAGTTAATTAGCAATTGTGAACGTGAACCGATAATGATGGAACTGATCAAAGTAGTTGATAATGAACTGAATTAGAGCAAATGAATTCCTAACACTACCAAACATGCTTGATAAATAGCTTGAACATCAAAAGCTTATTGTTAAGCCAAGTACATGGGATACTCAAACATTATGTAGTATATTGAGTATTGATCTTGCGAATACTGTTTTCGTATTTGTCGTGTTCATGATATATATATATATATATATATATATATATATAATATATATATATATATATATATATATATATATATATATATATATATATATATATATATATATATATATATGCTCATAACGTGATTTTGTGTATCAACTAGCACACTTGAGGCAGTAAGGGTCAGCTGGTGACCTACATGATTATATATCGATTAAGTTGTTAATCGGTAGCAACTGAAAGCAATTTGATAGATAAATAACTCAGATTTATCGAACCCAATAAGAGGTGGAAGAATAAAACCTTTGAACCAGAACACATAAGTGGATATTGTACTTTTAGCAATGTATGATTATTAATGAAAAACTACTGAATAAGATCAGGTCTGATGATTATCAGATAATGGGCGATTGATGATGTTGTATAAGTATCAAGCGAGTAATTAAACTGGTGAAAACCTGTTAGAGTCAGTATTGAGTAAATCTGACAACTTAATATTAAGTATATCGATTATGATGGATAATTCGATATCAACAAAACAAATACCGATAGTATTGAACTAGTATTTGGTATGCCTACTCAATACACCGGAGACTTTCGGGTATCCTTGAAATTGATTTAGCAGAACATTGGAATCCTCTATTAGGCTTGAAAGTCACATCTTTATAGTGACACCGATTATATCTAACCGGTAAGAGTTAGATAATTACCTTAATAATTGAAAGTTAGTAATACAGGCGAAGGATTGAGCGTCGTGTTAATGAGATTAGTGATCCAGTATGGGTAAGTGATAGTGCATGTGTACGCATGTACACATGTGTGTGGTTTGATTCATATGCGAAAACAGATGATGATTTGGCTAGTAAATGACTGTGTGGTTTGAAACTTGAAGATAGAAGTAAGCAATAACAAAACATATTGTATAAAAGTCAGTAGCGTTAACACCAGTATTGGTGGAACCTGAGATAAATTTGGGCTGTACCAAATAAAAGTACTAAAACCAGTCCTTACTTGAAATAAAGGATAATTATAATATTGAAAGTGTAATAATTCATTTATATCAGAATTGTCGTGTAACTATCACTTGCATCAGAAGTAATGAGAAGATTCTGAATTAAATCAAGTTGTAACCAATAGGCAGTTTGCCTGAGGATAAGAGAGGCAAATGATGACTAATCCCGACTGTTAATTAAATGATAAATGGTGAATAAGTATTATGATTAGGAAAAGCGAATACTGTTACTACGAGTCAGAACTTGACCGGTAAGATATTGGGGATCATTAAGTTGAATGCTTACATGGGTACATGATCGACACGTTATTGTGTATGCATAATATCTAACACATGCCTCTTAAAAAGAAATAGTTTTATGAATGAGCATCATACTTGACTTCATGCACATGTTTGGCTACACATATATTGGAATGATATAACATGTTGGTTATCTTGAAAAGGCTTGCATGTTGTTAGTTTAATAAGTGGTTACTTGTACAGGTTAATGTCTTTCTTAATATTGGCACCATGTAAAGTAGGAATCATGTGAATCTTTTATGTTATTATTGTCTCATGGATCCTTGCATGTGGTTATTACATGAAGGATATGATATTTACATATTATGATACGTGGTAAACGTATCGGAGGAAGAGACCGGGTTGAACCGGAGGTGACGAAGGGAGAATAATACGTGATAAACGTATCGGAGGAAGGGACCGGTTGAACCAGAGGTGATGAAGGGGAAAATAATACGTGGTAAACGTATCGGAGGAAGGGACCGAGTTGAACCGGAGGTGATCGAAGGGGAGATTATATTTCATGTTGATCATGTATGCATGTTGAGATTATATTTTATGTTGATCAGGTATGTCAATATGTTAAGTTAGAAATTGGATGTTAATAGGTATGGCACCTAATATATCATATGATTGTTTATGATATCCGGTATATGGATATGATTGTTAGGATATCCGAATTATGGATGTTAATAGGTATGGCACCTAGTACATGCATATGATTATTTATGATATCTGGCATATGGATATGATTGTTATGACATCCAGTATATGGATGTGAGTGTCTCGTATTTCTTCATGATGAACACAATTATAATTGGATACTATCATGAGTAGTGTGTGATGTCATATGTATATTGGGGTAGGTGAAATATTGAACTGTAACTAATCTAGTGAGTAAGATTAGGCTCTCTAAGAGTTGTGTTGTGACCATGACTATATATTTGAAATACGAACATGTTACAAACTGGAAACCGGAAAGGTGATTATGAGAGACTAACGAGTAGGTCAAGTATTGCAAAATCATTGAGATTGTATGTTAATGAAATATTGGTTACGTGTACACAGAAAAATACATAGAAGCAGTATCAGATAATAGAAAGAGTCTATGATTCATAAGCTGCAGTATCAACTACAAGTAGAAAGTATTGAAACTGGTTTTTTGATATCGCTCAACTGCATAATACTTGAAGTACAATGGTAGTATCATACAAACTTTATTTTGAATGACTTCACTCACTGAGCTGTTGAGCTCACCCCATCACAGATTGATATTTTCAGGTCACGGTTAGGCGAAGGTCCGACTTAGAGCTGCAAGGATGCTCTCCTGAGATAACGTATGTACTTATTGTAGAATGTGAATCCTTTTGTAAACTCTGATGTTATTAGTCGTTGTGAGTTAGAATATTATATCAGGGAAGCACTCTTCTGTATATGTTTCTTTGATGGACCTTGGGATGAACTATATGATGAAAATGAGATTTATAAGTAGGCTGATGTTAGCCGAAATCTAAATTATTGTATTGAGATGGAGTCTATATTTCAAAGGAGACGCTGCCAAAATTTCTTTAGTATATCTTAATTAACGAGTAATAAGGTTGTTGATCATGAAATTTTGAGGTAATTAAACCTTGGGCCGTTACCCCATGGCTTACCCGGACCTGGGCCGGGTCTGGCCCGGGCTTCCTCTGGCAATGCCCGTGTAGGTTGCTGGGCCGGGC
Organism: Agave tequilana; assembly: GCA_038442645.1. Taxonomy (NCBI): domain Eukaryota; kingdom Viridiplantae; phylum Streptophyta; class Magnoliopsida; order Asparagales; family Asparagaceae; genus Agave; species Agave tequilana. The sequence continues at coordinate 31,221 of JAVJIF010007406.1, read as the reverse complement.
TGGCCCACTTGACACCCCTATTCATGACAGAAGGAGAGGAAGAGTTGTAATAAGAGTGACACCGATGTAATATTTTTTCTTTTCTTTCATTGTTTTTCAATCAAATCTAAAGTTTACCTTTTATTCTTCTTCTTGTTTCTTTTTGGTTTTTATTACTATCCATATGAGTCTTATTGCATTGGAAGAGTTTTGCTATTACGAATACCGTTGATAGCTCATGACGATGGATTTCTCCTAAAGTCTGTATCTTTTCATAATTTCTCCCCATAGTCTTGATGATGTAATGTGGACGACGATTGAATCTGCTCTTATAGACTATGCATTGATCGCATCCACTTCAAGGTAGAACTGTTGCTAAAGATTAAGATAAGTAATCGACCAAGAAGAGATAAGTATTCTTTAGTTTTGCTTTCTTTATTTCTTAGTTTAAAAATACTCCTAAAAACCAACATTTCTTTTAATCCTTTTTTTTAGCTTAACTTTCCTTTTAACACCAACACCAACACCATCTTTTTCTATCTTCTCTTCTTCTAACTCTTAACTCTTTTCTTTTCCTTTCAAAATCGAAGAAGAAAATGTTTTAACCAATTTAAGTAACGTAAAAAGACTTACTTAATGTTTATATTGCAATCCCTCCATGTGGATCACGACCCCCATAGCCATTGTTATAGCGGTAGTATTGAGCAACCTAGCACATCCTTAATCTTCATTTTAAACTATATCTTTCTGTGCAGGTTCAGCCTCAATAAAATTTTGGCGCCGTTGCTGGGAGGAACAGTAAGTAATCTTTTTAATTTACTTAATAGTTTGACTTTCTTCTTTATTTTTATGTGCAGGAGCTGATTTTAGGAACCAAATAGCTGTAGAACATATTTAGCTGCTCTTTGACCCTGCTCAAGAAAGCAGGGTACCAGAGCCTACTTAAGTGCCATGCAAGTGCGGCAAAGGCCGCCTTTTCGCGGTAAGAGTAGTGAACTACTGATCCTTATTTTTTGCAAGATGACTACAATTCAATTTTAAGTTCTGTAATTTTTAGTTTCTTTGTTTAACTCACTCTGCTCACTGTTTCAAACTCAACAGTAAAATATTGTTTGTAATTGCTAAAAAAACAGTTAGACTTTGTATTTAGGGCATTTTGTGTAATTTTGTTACATTTAAATTACTGTTGAAGGGTACTGAAGCCAAGTTATGTGTGCATTACATGTAGGATAGGAAACATACTTGTGATATATTGCTTGAGTATTACTTTTTGATATATATTTGCACGCTTGAACTTAAACGATTAAGGGCTTAACTGATAAACAAGATAAGGTGATAAATTCATTACCCTCCCTCAGCCCAAAGACTATCTCCTCACTAACACAGTCCTAACTTAAACTTGAGTAGATGTTATCCTTAGGGACATCTCAGACTCATTAGGAGAATGATCTAAGGAGGAAGTTGTTAGAATTTGACTCTAGTCAAATCGGTGTCAAAGGTTGGGGATTGAAAGCGAAATCTTGAAGAACAGTGATTTGACATAATTAGGCCCGTTGCTTGGGAACGAATACCTCTCACTGATCTTGCCTCTGCCTGATCGATTAACTTGTGGCCAAATTGCTGCAATATACCTACTGTGGATAGTCAACCAGTTTTGAGTTGTCTAGGTCCGTGGTCTACCCTAACTTAGATTAGATTTTTCTTTCTTTTTATTTATTTAATTGTTTGTTTTTCTTTGTTTTTTGTCATTTTGTGTGATATGAACTATAACCAACAATTTTTCAACTTTAATAGTAATACATATTACACCTCGATCTTTTTTTGGGTAACACTAACCCGGCATTACATAATTTTAACTAACCAAATATACCGGATTGGTTTTATCCATATTAACATATGCCCCAACCCAATATTATGAAAAAGATTGGAACAATCATCTCCACTCTTCACAAAGTCAGTGGGGATACACCAACATTCATATTCTTCTTATCTAGAATAACAGATAGAGAAAAAAATCCAATTTTGATAAGATTCTAGAACATTTGCATGAGTCCGAGCGACAAGTTAAAAAATCTAATAGACTCACTATCACATTAAAATTTTCAAATCCAAAATTCTTACTCCATTTTTCAAGTCCCACCACAACAAGAAAAACCCATTGGCTTAGAAAAGAGTATGAAAAACCTGATTCAGTCCGAAAATGATTTTACCCAGTCTATCAATAGGTCAGAAGCACAAATAAGTTATTTGGTTAACACAATTAATGATAGGAATGAGGAAACTCTCTCTACTCAATTTTTGACCATTCCTAATTCCCTTAGCTATACTGATAAGAACTAAGAATTATGGTGTTTTAGAGACTTTAACCAAGATACAACTTCATCACACCAACTTGAGTTTGACCAATTTCAAACTATTGACAAATTAGCAAGTTTTCACTTTAAGGAAATTGAATTTGATTGTGAATGTGACTCTGATCCCCACTTTGTGATTCAGTTTCAATTTTTGAATCTATGTTAACTTTGGTGTTCTTACCCGATTTGGACCTAATTCCCGAGGCAACATTGATTGCTATACCCATAGAGCTTGAAATTGAACCACCGATCATTTTTTCATGCATATATGCATTTATTCATACATTAAGGATAATGAATGAGATAGATGTGGAGGAGGGTTCTAACATAATATAGTTTTCTTCTTTCATTTTATAAAAATATTTTCTTTTTTTAAAACTTTTTGAAAAGAGAAATAATATTTTGACCTATTTTTTGTCAGAGTAGAGACTAAGTTAAGGAATGAATAGTTTGGTATTCTTATGACTTATGGGTTACTTGATTTTTACAAAATTGCTTCAAATATGTTTTTCCTTTTCAAAATGTGTTTTCAAAATACTAACACTTTGTTTCCCTTTCTTTATAGATTTTGTGGGTGTAATTCACTAAAACCCTAATGAGACAGAACTTGTCCTTTAGAGGTAACCTAGAGGTTTAATGGTTTGTTGCACATGCTAAGTGCAACCGTAATTTCTACGAAAGTGAGTTAAATTAGGTTAGTTTTACTTTACTTTTTATTTGTTTTACTCGAAGATGAGCAAAAGATAGAAGTGAGGGTGTGATCAGTCACTAATATTGCATTATTTATTGTCACATCTTCACATTTATTTCATAATAAACTCTGCTATTTAATTATCTTTTGTCTAATAATGTGCAGGTTTGTTTAATGGAGAAGGATAGAAAATGAGCCTAAAAGCCCAATTAAATTCAGATTTAAATGAGTTTAAATCAAAATCAAAGATTGAGACAAATATTCAGAAGATTTAGGGGGATAAACATAGTTCTAACTGAAGATCAGAACGTATAAGAGAGGATAATACCAAATAAAAATCATTAAAATCAGATTTATATGGATCGATTTGGTTAGCTTGAATATCTACAAAGATATTGCCAAATCCGGAGCTCAAAAAAATATCTTATCAGAAAATGGGAGTATCCAAGTAACGATGATCCACCCGGCCAAAGATCTGGCCCAACAGCTAGATCTTTGCCCCGGATCCGCGGCTCTAGCCGTTGGGCCACCGTCTGTGGTCTTATCTTCTCACTCTCTTCCCCTCTCATTTCTCCTATAAAATTACAAAGGCAAATGGGCACCACTCCAGCAGAAAGTTTAGATTTGACTTTTGCTTTAGTTTTAACTTAGGTTTTTTTTTCTTTATGTAATTTTCTGTTTCTTTGTAAATTAGCTTAGAGAAGAGATTCATAAGAGAAAGAGAGAGAGTTGTATTTAGAGTGATACTGATGTAATCCTTTTTACTTTCTTTCATCGTTTTCCAACCAAATCTAAAGTTTACCTTTTTATTCTTCTTCTTGTTTCATTTTGGTTTTGATTACTGTCCATATGAGTCTTATAGCATCGAAAGAGCTTGCCATTGCGAATGCCACCGATAGCTCATGATGATACATTCCTCTTAAAATCTGTACCATTTCATGCTTGCTCCCAGTAGTCTTGATGATGTAATGTGGACGAGGATTGAATCTGATCTTATGGGGTATCGCTGATCGCCTCCACTTCAAGGTAAAACCGTTGCTAAAGATCAAGGTATGTAATCGGTCAAGAAGAAGTAAGTATTCTTTAGTTTTGCTTTCTTTATTTCTTAGTTTAAAAACACTCCTAAATACCAACACTTCTTCTTTTAATTCCTTTTTTTAATTTAGCTTTCCTTTTAACACCAACACCATCTTCTTCTATTTTCTTTTCTTCTCCTCTTAACTCTTTTTTCTTTTCAAAAACTAAAAAGAAAATATTTTAACCGATTTAAGTAACTTAGAAAGACTTACTTAATGCTTCTATCACAGTCTCTCTTTGTAGACAAGACCCACATAGCCACTTACTGTAGCGGTAGTATTGAGCAACCTAGCACGTTCTTAGTCTTTAATTCTAAACTATATCTTCCTATGCAGGTTTAGTCTCAATCATCTATTCATTTGGTGAAGTAGTCGATGGCAACTAGGAGTAAGCTGAACTGGGGCAGAGCTCATGCGAGAGGGCCCACTACATCGAGCGCCCATTGTACGAAGAGCTAGGGGCTCCACAGAGTGTGAAGATTTTCGCTTGGCCTGTTGGAGGTGTGGTTGAATCTTTAACATTGTGGGCACTTCTTCATATGCTCTTTGGTGTTGTCGAACATCTTAAGTCAATAATATACTGGTTAGTGGCTTTGTAGGCGACAGATTAACCCTGGCATGATTTTCACAATCGCAATCGTGAATATCCTGCATTACGCTCCTGGCCTCCTCGGGTCCAAGGCATCTCAAGTCCGGGTCGGAGTGTAATTTGGAGTAAGATTTCTTGTACAGGAGCTCCCCGATGAGCATACACCTGGTGGCCACATACCGAAGGTTCTGTGCTTCTGCTTCTTGTTAGGAAAGGTCCCATCCTTCAGATAGGCGATAATGGGCCCCCTTCACCCTACTGAGATGTCCAGGTGGATGATCTTCTTGTCAAGCCACTGGCTGCTTGGAGTCGAAATATGTTCGACAAGAATCTACCTCCAGAACTGATACTCAGTTGTCAATGCTAAGTTAGCCAAGGAGTCAGCATGATTGTTCTCGGACCTCGGAGCTCGTTAGAAGTCACAGCAAGGAAACATGGCCTATAAGATGAGGATGAGTTGCAAGTATGCCTCCATCTGTTCATCTTTAGCCGCATATTCTCCATTGACTTAGAATACCATCAGCATCTAGTCACAGCGGACCTCGACCCCAGTGATTTCGAGGATCGCTCTCATTCTCAGCCCAGTGATGACAGCCTCATACTCAGCCTCATTATTCATGGCAGAAAAGCCGAGTGTGAAGGACTATTCGATGATGGAGCCCTCGGAGGAGGTGAGGATAACTCGACACCTGCCCTTTTGCTGTTTGAGGCCCCATCGATGTTAAGAATCCACCCCTCTCGCTAGTTGCTTTGTGTCAGAGCTCGACGGGTGAACTCTGCAATGAAATCTGCAAGGACTTGCCCTTTAATTGTTGTCCTAGGATCATATTTGATGATGTTCAGGTTCAACTCCGTCGTCCATTTTGCTATCCGCCTAGTTGCTTCCTGGTTCTCGATGATGCTCTGCATAGGTTGCTCCGTCAGTACGGTAATCGTAAAGGATTGAAACTAATGTCTCAGCTTCCTCGACCTGATAAAGAGAGTGAGAGCCAATTTTTTCATCCTTTGATACTTGGTCTGGGCTCCGATCAATGACCTGCTGACGTAGTACACCAGTTTCTGGATGCCTTCATTCTCAGGAACTAGATTCTCGCTCACAGCAAACTTCTACACAATGAGATAGAGGAACAATGTTTCTCTGGTGATTGTCTTGGACAAGAGTGGCGAGGAGATCAGGTACCTCTTCAGTCCTTAGAATGCGGCCTCATATTCTTCATCCCAATAGAAGTTTGCTCCATTTTTCTTCAAGGCTTGAAAGAATGATTCGTATTTATCCGTGGATTGGTTGAGGAATCTTTTCAAAACTGCGAGGCGCCCATTCAAAATCTGTACCTCCTTAACGCACGTTGATGATTTCATGTTTAGGATCACGAATATCTGGTCAGGTTGGGTTCCATATCCTGCCGAGTGACCAGATGCCCCAAGAACTTCCTAGAGGCCACTCCAAAGGTGCATTTCTCCAGGTTTAGCTTCACCTGGTACTTTCAGAGGAGATCAAACATTTCACTCAGGTGGCAGAGATGATTATAACGTCAGACGCTCTTCACAAGCATGTCGTCGATGTACACCTTCATGGTATGCCTGATCAAATCTTTGAAAACTCAAACAATCATCCGCTGGAAGATGGCTCCGGCATTTTTTAATCCAAAGTGTTGGCCCAAGAGGTTACACTCTCAAATTGTTTTGTGTTTTGATGATGACAAACCAAATATGAGCTATTTGGTACTAACAAGTTTGTTAAGATAAGTTTCAGGTTTGTACCATGTTTAGAGACCATTCGCTTAGCTATTGCAAGAACTTCTAAGTTCCACAAAGTAAGGAAGGCAAATTGCACATCAAGGAAGGATCATAGAAGAGAAGGCACTAGCAAGGCATTGGATGGCTCAAAGACTTGAAGATAGCTCAAGAAGTCTTCATGTAATTTGTTTTTCAGTTTATAGTATGTTAAAGAATAGTGGATAGGTTTGAAGCTCTATCACACACGCTTTTGCGCACATGCTTATTCCAAAATAATTTCTTATAAATTATACAAAAATATTTTGCATACAAGTTTTTGCCTACAGATATATATTTATATTTTATACTATTCCCTGTTCAAAAGTATTTTTGTTAAAATCAAAATCCTCTTTATTTTCTTTTCTAAAATCAATTTTTGACCTGATCCGGTCGACCGGGGCAGTCGACCGAGTCTGTGTCAGTCTGGTCCGGTCGACCGGACCAGTCGACCGAAGTTCTGGCAGATGCACGTATCCATGTGCATGTCTGTCGGTCGACCGGGGCGGTCGACCGGACTATTGTTTTGCTCACAGGTTTTATCGGTCGACCGGGTCGGTCAACCGCTAGCCTATAACGGTCGAATTTTTGTACTACCGGTCGACCGGCCCAGTCGACCGATCTGACCGTTTGAACAGTAACGGGCAGATTTTTAAGAGCTGTTTATTTTTGTCTTTTGTGTTTAAAAATTCGTTTAAGGATATATTTTGATCTAATTACCTCCTAAACATCAGTAATTATGTTTTATCCCTAAACCCTAGCCCTCTCCTATAAATAGGGGTGTTTAGGGAGAGATTGGTTACAACAATTATTGCTAGAAAATTCAAAAGTTTAAGGCTTTCAAAAGAGACTTGTTTCTTGGTTTTTGTGCTGAATTTCTCACTGATTTTCTGAAGGGTTTTTCAAATACTCTCTGAATTAATTCTCTTTTCTCCTTACACACAAGAGCTTCATTCCTACTCAATATTCTCTAAGGACCTTTGTAAGGGAAGAGATATTTGAAAGAGAGAGTTTGTGGTCTTTTGACTACCAAGAAAATTACTTGTTCTTGAGATTGTAGGAGTTGGGTACTCCATTGTATTTGAGATCTTTGTGATAGTGGAAGTGGTCGGAATCCTTCTGGGGAAGGCGGGGAGTAGAGCTGGGTGCTCGAACCTCGATAACATATCCTTGTGTTTGCGATTGGTTTACATTCTTGCAATTCTTACTCTACTTTGCTTGCACTTATTACTTGCTCATCATACTTACTTGCTTGCATTCATCTTGTGATTCTTGATTGTGATTGTTGTAGCTTTAAATTTTTAAATTGCCCTTTGATTAGCATTATCACCTATTCACCCCCCTCTAGGTGACTTTCAATTGGTATCAGAGCTTGGACTTTAGGTTTGGCTTAACATCCATAGAGAGATCCTTAAAATATTGCTAATCAACATTTTCATTTCATTCATTCATCACTAGTAAACATGGCCGACAACATTAAATCCCCACCTAAATTTGATGGCCTTAATTTCCCAATTTGGAAGGTTAGGATGACTATATTTTTGCAATCTTTGGGTAGCTTAGTGGCCAAGTCCTTGACTAAACCCTATGTAGCACCCGATAGTGATGAGAGCACTTGGACCGACTTCAACTTTAGAGAATATGAGGCTAACTCCAAAGCCCAAAACTCCCTATTAACCGCCTTGAATGAGGATGACCTTACACGGGTAATTCATTGCCAATCCGCCTATGAGATTTGGCAACACTTATTGGTCACACATGAAGGGACTTCACAAGTCAAGAGAGCTAAGATAGATCTCTTGAGGTCTCAATATGAATCATTTAAAATGCTTGATGATGAATCCATTGATTGTATGATTACTCGTTTCACTAAAATTACAAATGGTCTTTCTTCATTAGGTGACGTCATCTCCAACGATCAAAAGGTGCGCAAAGTGATACGGGCTCTTCCTTCTTCATGGGAGATCAAGGCCACCACCTTAAAGGAGTTGAACGACAAGGACGAGATGGACATCTTTAGTCTCATTGGGAACCTAAAGAGAAGAAGCCACTACTTCAAAGAAGAAATCCATAGCCTTCAAGACTTCATCCACCAATGATGACGATGATGAAGACGAAGAAGAAGATGAGGAGCTAACTCTACTTGTGCGGAATGTCAAGAGGTTGTACCGAAAGAACAAGTTCAACTTCCGGAGAAGATTCGAAGGCAAAGAGGAGCGGAAGATCATTTGCTATAATTGCCGCAAACCCGGACATATCATGGCGGATTGTCCGGAGTTCAAGAAGAAGATGACTTCCTCCTTCAAGCCAAAGAAACCGGAGGAGAAGAAAGCCTACAAAGCAACATGGGATTCGGAAAGCGAGTCCGAAGAGGAGGTGGATCAAGCTAATATGTGTTTCATGGCAAACACACCTAAGGTAACCCCTCAATCCCTTGATGATGAAGATGATGAACTAAGTAAGGAAGTTCTAGTTCATGCCTTTGTAGAACTTTCTGAAACTTATGATAATAAGAAACTTGAATGCTTAAAATTACAAAAAGAAGTTGCTTTTCTTAAGAATCAACTTGCCATTGTTTCTAAAGAAAAAGATGATGTTTCTTCTAATTTCATTTCCATGCAAAAAGAATTTTGTGCCTACAAGAGTACTTGTAAGGCAAAATCTCCTATTATTGATGAAAAAGAAATTTCTTCTTTTAAATCCAAAATGAATGATTTCGAAAAAGTTTTAAATGATTGTGCTTTCAATACTAAGAAACTTGAGAACATGTTTTCTAAAAAGCACACTTCACATGCTAACACTTCACAAGCTAAAAATTCTCATGCTAACACCTCTCATGCTCATGCTCACAATGCTCATGCTCACAAATCACACACTCACTATGCTTTTAAATATGGTAGAGTGTATAGATGCACATATTGTGGTAAAAATGGACATTTAGCTAAGTTTTGCTATGATCAACTAAATAGAACAAATAATCTTGTTTGGGTTCATGACACTAACCCTAGAGGACCCAAGAAAATGTGGGTACCAAAATCAAGTCTTAAATTGTTTGATGTAGGTACACACCAAAGCTCCAAGACGTAGGGAGCGGTGGTACCTTGATAGTGGTTGTTCAAGACACATGACATGGGACATCAACAACTTCACAACCCTATCAAGGTACATGGAAGGTGGCACCGTCACCTTCGGGGATGACTCCAAAGGAACTATCATCGGTATAGGTAACATTCAAATTGGTGCATCTCCTATTATTGAGAATGTTGTTTTAGTAGATGGTTTAAAACATAATTTGCTTAGCATTAGTCAACTTTGTGACCGTGGACTTAAAGTTGTTTTTGATGATTCCTCATGCAAGATTTTTGATGTTAAATCCGATGTTTGTATTCTTACCGGTTTTCGTGATAATAATGTTTATATCATTGACATGCTTAATTTAGATTGTTCTACTAAATGCTTGAATGCTTTTGATAAAATTCTTGGCTTTGGCATAGAAGATTAGGACATGCATCTTTTGACCATATTTCTAGGATTAATTCAAAGGAATTGGTGAAGGGTATACCTTTCTTGAATTTTGAGAAAGACCGCATTTGTGGTGCGTGCCAACTTGGGAAACAAACCAAGTCTTCCTTTAAACCAATCAAGGATATCATGTCAACTAGGCCTTTAGAATTAATTCATATGGATCTTTTTGGACCAACTAAAACTAAGAGTTTAATTGGAAGTAGATTTGAATTTGTTTTGGTTGATGATTTCTCCCGTTTTACTTGGGTTTTCTTTTTACAAAATAAAGATCAAACTTTTTCTCATTTTAAGATTTTTCGAAAAAGAGTTGAAAAAGAAAAGGGTTTTCCGATTTTGAGAATAAGAAGTGATAGAGGTGGTGAGTTTGTTAACCAACTCTTCATGACTTATTGTGATGAAAAGGAAATTAAGCATGAAATGTCTTGTCCTAGAACTCCACAACAAAATGGAGTTGTAGAAAGGAAAATAGAACACTTCAAGAGATGGCTGGGACAATGATAAGTGAATATGACCTCTCTCAATATTTATGGGCCGAGGCCGTAAACACCGCATGCTATATATCGAATCGTATTTATTTATGCAAAAATTCTTCAAAAACTTCTTTTGAAATGTATCATTCTAGAAAACCAAATGTTGCATTTTTAAAGTTTTTGGATGCAAGTGTTTTGTTTTGAATACTAAGGATAATTTGGGTAAATTTGATGCTAAGGCTTATGAGGCTATCTTTGTTGGATATTCCTCTACTAGCAAAGCATATAGAGTTTTCATTAGATCTTCTCAAACCATTGAAGAATCCATGCATGTTAAATTTGAAGAATCTAATGTGGTTGTTGAGAATGTTGTAGAGATTGAACCATTAGGTGAAGACATGGAGAGACTATCCTTGAAAGACTCACCCGCTCAAGAAGAAAAGCTAGACCCTATTGGTGAAGTTCAAGAGGATAAGGAGGAAAGCACTCAACCGCTTCCTAAAGCTTGGAGATACGCTACAAATCATCCTAAGGAGCTCATCTTGGGTGATGCATCTAAAGGAGTCACAACGCGCTCTAAACTCCATGACCTATGCGGTAACTTTGCTTTCATTTCTCATTTTGAACCCAAAGTCATTCTCGAAGCCGAGACGGACCCATATTGGTTGCTTGCCATGCAAGAGGAACTCAATCAATTTGAGCGCAACCAAGTTTGGCACCTTGTTCCTAAGCCCCACGATAGACCAATAATTGGTACTAAGTGGATCTTTAGAAACAAGATGGATGAGTCCAGAAATGTCATTAGGAATAAAGCTAGGTTAGTGGCCCAAGGTTACACTCAAGTTGAGGGAATTGACTTTGAGGAGACCTTTGCACCCGTAGCACGGCTTGAAGCCATACGGATGACACTAGCTTTTGCATGTTTTAAAAATTTTAAACTTTTTCAAATGGATGTAAAAAGTGCATTTTTAAATGGTTTTATTAATGAAGAAGTCTATGTTTCTCAACCTCCCGGTTTTATTGATCATGTTCATCCCGATTTTTTTTTAAACTTGATAAAGCTTTGTATGGATTGAAACAAGCTCCAAGAGCTTGGTATGAAAGGCTTTCTAGTTTTCTCATTTCAAATGATTTTATTAAAGGCAAAGTAGACACAACTCTTTTTACTAAGCATGTTGATAATGATATTTTAATTGTGCAAATTTATGTTGATGATATAATTTTTGGATCTACTAATGAGCTTTTATGCAAGGATTTTGAGAAGGTAATGCAACTAGAATTTGAAATGTCTTCCATGGGTGAGCTAAATTTCTTCCTTGGACTCCAAATCAAGCAATTGCAAGACGGAACCTTCATTAACCAAGCCAAGTACGCTAAGGAGCTAGTAAAGAAGTTTGGGCTTGAAGGATCAAAGGCTTGCAACACTCCAATGGCAACTACAACCAAGCTTGATAAGGATGAACAAGGTAAAAATGTTGATATTAAATTATATAGAAGCATGATAGGAAGTCTTTTGTATTTGACGGCAAGTAGGCCGGATATCATGTTTAGTGTGTGTCTTTGTGCTAGATTTCAATCGTGTCCTAAAGAGTCTCATCTTATTGCGGTAAAACGCATTATTCGTTATATTAAGGGCACTATTGGAATGGGTCTTTGGTATCCGAAAACTATAGATTTTTCAATGACTAGTTATTCGGATGCCGACTATGCGGGTTGTAGAGTAGATAGAAAGAGTACTAGTGGGACATGTCAATTTCTTGGTAATTGTCTTGTTTCATGGTCCTCTAGGAAACAAAATTCCGTAGCTCTCTCAACCGCCGAGGCGGAGTATGTTGCCGCGGGGGCTTGTTGTGCACAAGTCCTTTGGATGAAACATACTCTCCTTGATTTTGATTTGCACTTTGATCATATAAAATATTTTGTGATAATACTAGTACTATACACATGACCAAAAATGCAAATCAACATAGTAAGACCAAGCACATTGAGATTAGATATCACTTTCTTAGAGATCATTTTGAGAAAGGTGATATAGATATTGATTATGTTTCCACGGATTTACAACTAGCCGATATTTTCACTAAACCCCTTGATTTTGCTAGATTTTCGTTTATTTGTGGAGAACTTAATGTTTGTATTATTGAATAGACATGTTTTTCATAACCCTTTTTGATATATGACAAAAAGGGGGAGAATAAGTTTACATGGACAAAAATAAGTTCATTTGGTCTTGGTTCCATCTGAATTTATATGCTTTAATTTTAAAGATTTGTTTTATGAGTTTTATGTTTATGTTTGTATGAGTTTTTGAATTCATGTATTCTTGTGTTTTAGTTGTTTTGGTATTTTTGGTATCAAGAGCAATTTTTGTGTTTCAATAATTGGTGCATCATTTCAATTATTGGTATCTAGAGCATATTCTTGTGTTTTATGTATAGCATAATTTGAGGGGGAGTTTTCTCCTCCCTATATTTTTGTTAATAGCCTATTTGTTTTGTCATCATCAAAAAGGGGGAGATTGTTGGCCCAAGAGGTTACACTCTCAAATTGTTTTGTGTTTTGATGATGATAAACCAAATATGAGCTATTTGGTACTAACAAGTTTGTTAAGATAAGTTTCAGGTTTGTACCATGTTTAGAGACCATTCGCTTAGCTATTGCAAGAACTTCTAAGTTCCACAAAGCAAGGAAGGCAAATTGCACATCAAGGAAGGATCATAGAAGAGAAAGCACTAGTAAGGCATTGGATGGCTCAAAGACTTGAAGATAGCTCAAGAAGTCTTCATGTAATTTGTTTTTCAGTTTATAGTATGTTAAAGAATAGTGGATAGGTTTGAAGCTCTATCACACACGCTTTTGCGCACATGCTTATTCCAAAATAATTTCTTATAAATTATACAAAAATATTTTGCATACAAGTTTTTGCCTACAGATATATATTTATGTTTTATACTATTCCCTGTTCAAAAGTATTTTTGTTAAAATCAAAATCCTCTTTGTTTTCTTTTCTAAAATCAATTTTTGACCTGATCCGGTCGACCGGGGCAGTCGACCGAGTCTGTGTCAGTCTGGTCCGGTCGACCGGACCAGTCGACCGAAGTTCTGGCAGATGCACGTATCCATGTGCATGTCTGTCGGTCGACCGGGGCGGTCGACCGGACTATTGTTTTTGCTCACAGGTTTTATCGGTCGACCGGGTCGGTCGACCGCTAGCCTATAACGGTCGAATTTTTGTACTACCGGTCGACCGGCCCAGTCGACCGATCTGACCGTTTGAACAGTAACGGGCAGATTTTTAAGAGCTGTTTATTTTTGTCTTTTGTGTTTAAAAATTCGTTTAAGGATATATTTTGATCTAATTACCTCCTAAACATCAGTAATTATGTTTTATCCCTAAACCCTAGCCCTCTCCTATAAATAGGGGTGTTTAGGGAGAGATTGGTTACAACAATTATTGCTAGAAAATTCAAAAGTTTAAGGCTTTCAAAAGAGACTTGTTTCTTGGTTTTTGTGCTGAATTTCTCACTGATTTTCTGAAGGATTTTTTAAATACTCTCTGAATTAATTCGCTTTTCTCCTTACACACAAGAGCTTCATTCCTACTCAATATTCTCTAAGGACCTTTGTAAGGGAAGAGATATTTGAAAGAGAGAGTTTGTGGTCTTTTGACTACCAAGAAAATTACTTGTTCTTGAGATTGTAGGAGTTGGGTACTCCATTGTATTTGAGATCTTTGTGATAGTGGAAGTGGTCGGAATCCTTCTGGGGAAGGCGGGGAGTAGAGCTGGGTGCTCGAACCTCGATAACATATCCTTGTGTTTGCGATTGGTTTACATTCTTGCAATTCTTACTCTACTTTGCTTGCACTTATTACTTGCTCATCATACTTACTTGCTTGCATTCATCTTGTGATTCTTGATTGTGATTGTTGTAGCTTTAAATTTTTAAATTGCCCTTTGATTAGCATTATCACCTATTCACCCCCCCTCTAGGTGACTTTCACAAAGGACATGACCTTGTAGCAAAAAATTGCCGACCAGTAGTGAATGCGGTCTTGTCCTCGTCTGGCGTGTACATTTCGATCTGGTTGTAGCCCGTATAGGTGTTCATGAAACTGAGTAACTCATGACCCGCCATGGCTTCTACGAGCTGGTCTATCTTTAGAAGGGGAAGCTGTCTTTTGGACAAGCTTTATTGAGGTTTGTGAAGTCGAAGCACACTCTCCACTTATCATTCTTCTTCTTTACGAGGACTGGATTGAGTAAAGGTAGAATGTCTTTCGGATGAAGCCGGCTCTGAGACACTGGTCAACTCATTGCTGAGAGTTTGGCTCCTCTTCTCATTCATCTTTCTGAACTTCTGCTTCACTGGCTTGACCCCAGGGTCGATGGCAAGTTAGTGGCAGATAATGGTGGGGTCGATGCCCAGCATGTCAGTGGGAACTTACACCAACACATTCAGGTTATGGGAGAGGAATTGCTTGCTCATGCCCTTCTCATTAGTGGGGAACCACGTCCCAATCTGGAGAGCTTATTCCGAATGCAAAGGGTCCACATGAAATAGTTCAGCTTCCTCTTTTGACTTGTTATCCGGACTTCTGACTCGTCGGCTGAATCAGAGTCTGGGATTTCGCCATTCTATGATTACTATTGATCAACAATCATTGTTGCTTTTTCTCTTTAGGTGAATCATCGTCAATGGCTGTCTTGGCAACCTTCAACACCCAACCCAACTTCTTCCTAGCAATTATACTAATAGTGTGGGACATCGCCGGGTCTCCCCATATGTCTGTAGTTCCTGTTAGTGTGGGTATTGCAGGAGATGATGGTAGCTTAATGGGACAACCTTTATTATGTAGATCCAAGACCTCTCGAAGATGGCATTGTGTGGGGACTCCACATCGATCACATAGAACTCTGTGATAATGTTGTTCGAGTCCGGCTGACCAGGACCGAGATTGTGCCAGGTGAGTAAGTCTCGTTACCATCAAACCCGTACAGATGAGACCGAGTTTACGGGTGATTATGGCCCATGCCATCTTCGGGGTGTCTGATTAGTTTATGATATTGCACTTTTATATCATATTTTTCTAATGATTTATGAATAAAATATCATTTCTAAATCGTGTTTTTGTCTCTTTGTAGATAATCAAGACTAGAAGGGTAAAAGGGTAATAAGAGCTTAATTAAACCCATTTTTGGGTAATTAAATCTGATTTTCTTGGAGGCCAAGTTAAAGAGTTTCTAGAAGATATATTGTATCTTGACATTGGCGCGTGTCTGACAAAAATCCGGACGCAAATACCTGAATCTAAGATACCTGAAAGGTCCTCGAAGCGAGACGAAATCGCTCGCCAAAACTAGGGACCAAAGTCCCTGGTATGGCCGCGTTTCCGCAGCCATCTTGGCGAGCCATGTGTCGATTTTTGACGCGTGTTCTAGTCTCATCTTCTAGATAATTCTTTTGCCTATGTAAAATTTTGCAGAGACCTGAGACGCAAGCAGATCAGCGAGCAAGTTAGGTTTTCTCTCTTTTAGTGTAGTGTAGTATAGGTGTTCTTCTTTTCTTCTTTTTTGTATTTTTATTTTGTTTTAGATCTTGTACTAGGGCTGAGATGATTCAGAGAGAGATAGAGAGATATTGATGCAATAGATGGTGACAATCTATGTAAATGTGTCTCCTTTCTTCTCCATTGTAATCTTCTCCATCTTCTACATTATGCTTACCTAGTTTTTCTTCTCATGGCAATCAATTACTTACCACTAACTAGCTAACTGCTTACCTGATAATCCACAAATCTAATAGCATCTACAAGGCCTTGCTCTTGCAAGAGCTATTGATGGCTCATGATGATGGATTCTAATATTCTAACATTCTAACGTCTAACCATTAACAAGCTAACTTGCAATGTTAACTTTATTTCATGCTCACCTTTAATTGGTTTTGATGATTTAATAGTAGCTTGCATTTTGATTGTGGAATAAATGCGTGATTTGAATGTGGAAGAACAATCTTATGAGCTATACTTTGTATGGTCTCTTGAAGCTAAGAGTTAGTGATAGCCAAGGATCCATGTGAGGCAACTATCACTAAGAGGTTAGCATGTTAGTGGAGCAATTAGTAGTTGTAACCATTTTATCAATTTTCCTATCATTGTCTTCACCATCTTTGTTCACCTTTGTTTTCATCTTCTTCACCACAAGTTCTTTTCTATTTTTGTTTTTCAAATCACTTCCTACGTCACTTCACTTTTCACTTCATTTCCATTTTCTTGTTTTGTTTTACTGATTCGCAACCACTTCTCATTTGTTTTCTCTTCGTCGCTTTTATCGCCTTCTCCATATATCACTTCTGAATTTCTTTTCTTTTCCTTTTTCTTATTCTTTAACAAAGAACTGTTAACAATCGATGTGAATAAAAATTATTAATGCTTCTATCGCTTTCCGTTCCTATGGATTTGACCCGTTGAGCGAATGCTATAACGGAAGTATCGAGAGAAAACATTAACACACATATTTTCATTTATTTCATAAAACACACGTTTTCATGTGCTTGGTTTCACCCCGATCAAAATTTGGCGTCGTTGCCGGGATGGGAATGGTTTTGATTTCATGTTTTTGTTAACATTTTCTTCTCTATTTTAATGTGCAGAATAATTTTTACAGAATTTTTACATCGCAGAAGTCTACTCTTGCTTACCTCTCCCTACTCTACAAAGCAAAAAAGCTTGCTTTTAAAACTTTACCACAAAAATCAATGAAAAGTCGCGAAAACGCGACAATTTTGTGGCAATTGTACTGTCTTTTGAAGGGAATTTGTAAGTTGCATATATTGTTGTATTCTTTTGCTAATTATTTGCTTTGATTGCCTACACACTGTAATAATTAAAGAACTAAAATACGGCATTTGGATACTTTAAAATGGTTGGAATTTGCATTTAGGCATATGTCAATTCAATTCCAATATACTGTATTTTGTTCTGTTGTGATCTGGATTGAGGTGTACATATGACATTGCATATAGTATAGGACAAACATGTGGGTAATTTATCGTTTTGTGTTATATTCTTATATATATTGCACACTTGCACGAATTGAAATTAAGGGCAAAACCCAATATACGATAAGGTGAGAAATTCATCACCCTTCCTTAGCCCAAAAATTACTTCTCCACTCACACAACCTAAGCCCTAATAAAAATTGATAAGACGTTGGCCCATAGGGACATCTCGGACTCATTAAGAGCTTGACCGAGGGTGAAACTTGTTTGAATCATACTCTTGTGAAATCGGTGCCTAAGGTTGGGGATTAAGAGGTTACGTCTTGAAGATACCGTGGTTTGGCATAATTAAGGCCCGTTACTCATGCACGGATACCTTCTACCGTATTTTGCCCCTACTTGGCTGGTTAGCTCGTAGTCGGGTTCATACAACAACCTCCCCCGTGTAATCGACCAGTTAGGAGTCGTCTAGGTCTAGGTCTAGGTCAACCTTAGTATAGGCTTGGTTTTGATTTTTTCTTTTTTTTTTGTTTGTTGTTTGCTTTCTCTTTTTTGTTTGTGATTGTTTGTGAAATGGAATTCAACAACAATAATTTTTTCAATCCTAATATGAATCCATACTTCACACCTACCTCATTTGACTTGGATAACTCCAACCCAGTTTTGTATAACATGAACTAATCAAATAAGCCGGATTGGATTTTCTGACTCAATATAACCCATATCCCTATTCTAATGACTACAATTTTCAAAATAATTTCCACTCTTTGCAGAGTCAATGGGGATTCACCTCTCCCGAATTAAATTTTCAACCACCTAGTTTACAAATCCACAATATGCATTCCCTGATTTTGCTGACTATACTCTTGTTTCGGAACCACACATAGAAGAAAAATCTGAGTTAGAAAAGAGTATAGAAGCCAACATGCAAGAGGCCGTCGACAATTCTAGAAAATATTGGCCTCCTCAATTCCATAATATTTTTAAGAGTCTTACTCAGTCCCACCTCTTCAAAATAATCAAACATCCATCTTGGAATTGACTAAGGAACTCTTGCGTGAGTCTGAGCGATAGTCTCAAGACTTGTTGGACTCACAATCTTCACAATTTTTTCAAAATCAAGATTCCTACACCCCTTTTTAGAACAAACATTCGAAGAAAGATCTGAGCTAGAAAAGAGTATAGAAGCATAACTGAGTCTATTGATAGGTTAGAAGCATAACTGAGTCAAATAGTCAACATTCATAGGAATGAGGAAACTCACTCTTATCAACCTTTGACCAATCCATATATCTCTAACTCTATCAATTTAGACCAATAATCATGTTGATTTGGAAACTAAGATTCAATTTCAGCACACCCATTTGAACTTGACCAAACTCCAAATTTTGAAAACCACATTGATATTTTGGCAAGTTATCCCTTTCCTGAAATTGACTTGAAAATGAATGTGATCACGAACCTCAACTTGGTAATTCAATTTCACTTCTTGATTCAATATTGACTCCAGTATCTTTACCTTACTTCAATCCATTTCCCGTGTCAACATTGGATTCTGTGCCAATCCATTGTGAAATTGAATTACCAATCTTTTATGATCAACAAATTGAACTTGACTAATTTCATACTTTTGAATGTCCCATTGACAAATTGACAGGTTCTCATTTTTATGAAATTGAACCCAGACAAGAATGTGACTTCGATCCTCAAATTTATGATCCAGTTCAAATTCCTGAATTAATATTGACTCCTATTTGTTACCTAACTTGAGCAATATTTTAGAGTCAGTTTTGATTCCCATACCTGTCATTCTTGAACTTGAATCACCATTCTTGGAAAGTCACATTCCGTTGTGGGAAAATAAATGTGGACTTAAATTTTAACTTTTTGATTTGGACCCGATTCCTGAACCAATTTTGACTCTTGAACTTTTACTTGACTTAAATCAAATTCCTGAGTCAATATTATTTCCTATACATCCTGAGTTTAAATCAATCATTCCATCTTTTCATACTCCATTTTGGGACAAGGATGTTGATAAAATTGACTTTGAAATTATTTTGAAAATTTGAAAATTAGATGGAGTAAAATTCATAATAAAAATCATCCATATATACATCATTATAATGATTTGTATTATAAAGATTTCTGATGGGTTCCTCTGAACTCAACGCAAATTGGATTGGGCCGCATTTTGTAGACCAATCAGACCACCATCGGAGCCACCATCTTGAGGTGATTTTTCCTTCCCTCTACATACATTCACGTGCATTGAGGACAATGCATGAGATAAGTGTGAGGGAGGGTCTACTAATGTAGAGTTTTTAGATTCTCTTTCTTTTTCACTTTTTTAGGATATTCTTAGAATTTTTCCTTTTGTATAGGATTTTTCTTTTTTTAAATTTTTTTTTGAAACAAGAGACAAAGTTTTGATCTATTTTAAGAAAATTAAAATGATCTTAGAAACTAAGAAAACCTTAATTATGACATCTTAAGCCTAGTTGAAATAATGGATCATGTTTAAGATTATAGGTTAAGTAAGAGAGATTGGAGAGATAATTTTATCTTGAATTTTTTGTCTTAGAGAGTATGTACTTCACACTTACATAATTTTTGAGATAGAAACAAAGACCTCAAATGCCATAAAGCAAATAAAAAGAAAAATATATATGATATATATGAAGAAAAAATGACTTATTAAGCTGGATAACTATGCTTAGAGATGCATAATTATTCACGCCTAAAGGTGGTCATAAGAAATAAATAATCCCTCTTAGTTTTGTGACCTTATTTACTCGAGTCCTTAAACCCGAGGGATGTTTTCTCATATGGTGCCCTAAGATCATCTGGTCTGGGAGTCATTGGTTAAATGCTCACTAAAAAAGAAATATATATATTAATAAATGGCTTGATAGTTAGAGTTAAAATCTCAAAAATCTTCACTATCACAAAATACATATTATCTAGATTTTATGAAGGATAAAATATTCAATCAAATTTTGAATTCTTACCTTAATTAATGACAAATCTTACATATATACTAAGTCTAAGGAAGAATAATTTTGGTAGATTTATGATCGTAGATCGCTTAAATTTTTGCAAAAATATTTTGAAAACTTGTCTCTCTTTCAAAATGCGTTTTCAAAACACTAACATTTGTTTTTTCTTTATTTATTTTGTGGGTGCAATCCGTTGAAAACCCTCAGGAGACAACACTCCTCCTCTAGGGGAAACCTAGAGATTTAACGGCTTGTTGCACACGCTCAGTGCAATCACGTCACCTGCGAAAGTGGTGTAATAACATTTGTAGTATAGTTTTTCTTTTTTCATATTTTGCTCGGGACGAGCAAAAAGATAAGTGTGGGGGTGTGATTAGTTTATGATATTGTACTTTTATATCACATTTTCCTACCGATTTATGAATAAAACATCGTTTCTAAACCATATTTTGGTCTCTTTTGCATATAATCAAGAGCAAAAGGGTAAAAGGGTAATTAGAGCTTAATTAAACCCATTTCGGGTAATTAAATATGGATTTCTTGGAGGCCAAGCTTGAGAGTTTCTAGAAGATACGTTGAATCTAGACGTTGGCGCATGTCTGACAAAAATCCGTACGCAAATACCCGAATCCAAGAATACTTGAAAGGTCCCCGAAGCAAGATGAAACTGCTCGCCAAAACCAGGGACCTAAGTCCCTGGTATGTTCACGGAAACGGGGCTATGGCTGCATGTTCGCTGCCATCTTGGCGAACTATGTGTCGATTTTTGACGTGTGGCCTCGTCTCGTCTTCTAGATTTTTTTTTGCCTATATAAAGTCCTGCAGAGACCTGAGAGCAAGCAGATCAGCGAGTAAGCTAGGTTTTCTCTCTTTTAGTGTAGTGTAGATTTTCTTCTTTTCTTTTCTTTTCTTTTGTATTTTCATTTCATTTTAAATCTTGTAGTAGGATTGAGATGATTCAGAGAGAGATAGAGAGATATTGATGCAATAGATAATGACAATCTATGTAAAAGTGTTTCTCTTCTACTCCATTGTAATCTTCTTCATCTTCTACATTATACTTAGCTAGTTTTTCTTCTTATGGTAATCTAACTACTAACCACTAACTAGCTAACTACTTATTTGATAATCCACATGAATCTAATAGCATTTACAAGGCCTTGCTCTTGCAAGAGCCATTGATGGCTCATAATAGTGGATTCTAACACTCTAACATCTAACCACTAACAAGCTAACTTGCAATGCTAACTTTTTTTCATGCTCACCTCTAATTGATTTTGATGATTTAATAGTACCTTGCATTTTGATTGGGGAATGGATGTGTGATTTAAATGTGAAAGAACAATCTTATGAGCCATACTTTGTATTGTCTCTTGAAGCTAAGGATTAGTGATGACCAAGGATCCATGTGAAGCAACTATCACTAAGAAGTTAGCATATTAGTGGAGCAGTTAGTAGTTAGTAACCATGAGTTTCCTTTCATAGTTTTCCTCATTCTTTTTACTTTGTTTTAAAAATCAATCTCAAAACCATTTTATCAATTTTCCTATCATTCTCTTCACCACCTTCTTTGTTCACCTTTGTTTTCATCTTCTTCACCACAAGTTATTTTCTATATTTTGTTTCTCAAATCGCTTCCTACATCACTTCACTTTTCACTTTTGTAGGCTGTCTAAAAATCACTGAGAACAAGTCAACAAAAAGCAGAATCCAAACTCCAGACGCAAGGCTAATCATCACCACCAGCGTAGCACCAAGACGCGAGGGTTGAAACCCGCGTCTTAACATCACTGCAAGGACTAAAACGCAGAGCGTGAAAGCCGCGTCTTAGCATTATTGCAATATCAAGACGCAGAGTCCAAAATCCGTGTCTCACGTGAAGCCTGACGCAGAATTGAAAGCTCGCGTTTCTCAAGCATCACCTCAATGACAAAACGCGAGGCCCAAAGCCCGTGTCTCGGTTATAACTACCCTCATTATTGGGTCAATTACTGCCCACGTAATGAGGAGTTAATTCCCATTATTGAGTGTTTTTAGGGGACACTTTTACCCCCTGAAACCTCTATAAATAACCCAGTTTGCTATAGAAGAGAGATCAGAAAAATCTGGTCAGAAGAACTTCAGTTGTAAGCCGTAGAAAGACCAAGATCTCCAGCTAAAAGAAAGAGAGAGTTTAACTCTTCTAACAACTTATTACGTACAAGTTTGTTTTTACCTACAATCTCTTTGAGATTCTTTTTGGACAGAAGCTGTGTTACTTCGTCCATCATCAAAGAAAGAATTCCCAAGAGGTCCTGATGTTCACCCAGTTAACAGAAAATAAGATTCACTTTCCATCGCCACATCAAGAACCCGACATTAAACAAAGGAGAGATTTGAGCTTGAATATCTTCCCTCTCTTATGAAAGGATTATTGATCCGCTGTAATTTTTTTACTATCAAATAAAAAATTTACCCCTCGATCTTCAATTTTTTCTCACCAAACAAGAGATGACGACTCCGCTGGGGACTTGTTTTCTCTACCAATGAGAAGACCATAGCGCAAGTTGACCTCAAGCTTCTCGGATAAATCGTCCAATCGCTCGTCATCGAATTTGACCAAGTGAAGTTCGAATAACTTCTCTCATCAGGCTCCATTAGCCCCAAAGTCTCAAGCATAGACTCGCGCTCAAGGCTCTTCGGAGTCTTCTCATAGAGAAGCCTATACGCTTTTTGACAAAGCAAGTGGCTCAATCTCTTGAGGTTCTGACAACCTCCTGTGGAGTTAATATGGTTTGCGACAACGTCTCTCAAGAGACCCGCAAGGCTAGTTGTCTTGGTTCACGACCAACACAGTGGTGGTGGCCAATCTCGCCACAAAACTCCTCCCAAGGCTCAGCAAACTCAATTTGCAGAGGGTTAGCATCAACTCCTGTGAGCCAAATAGATTGCTGATCGACGACAAAGACGTCAAGTTCACCATCAGCAAACAAAGCTCGCTTTCACCCCCGCGTTTCGGTACAAATGTGAAGCTCGCTTTCAGCCTCGCATTTCTGTAACAAAGCGCAATGCTCGCGTTCACGAGCTGCGCTTTTCAGCGCCAAAACGTGAAGTTAGCGTCCAGCCTCAAGCTGTGCCAAAACGCGAGATCTGCGTCTCACTTTAAGAACGCGAGACCCACGTCAGCCTAAGGCCGTGCCAAAACATGACCTTAGCGTTTCAATTTTAAAATGCGAGAGTCACTGACAGTGTTAAAGGATGACCTTCGTGTTTCTATTCAAAAGCTAAAGACACGCATTTAGCAGGAGGCTGCGCTAGAATGAGGTCATCTTGTTTCACTTCAGAAACACGAGGTTCACGTTCAACTATAAGAGGCCAAGTTCAAATATGAACTGAGAAGCTCTCATCCCATAGGTTCGAGTACCATTGCGAGCATTTCATCTCAGCGGTGCTATCTAATTGTCACTGCAACTTTCAGATGACTGAGCCGTCAGTTTTTTGCATGTAAGGCTTCAAACTCAAACTCCTCCAAGAGACGCAGACCTCCTATTCCAATGTCAGACGCGGAGATCGCTAGACGCAGACCTCGTGTCCTTTCTCAGTCAGACGCGGAGGTCGCCAGACGCAGACCTTGCGTCCTTTCTCAGACGTGAAAATACGAGCCTGAGTAGAAGGTTTGCTAAAACCTTGAGGGACTTGGTCCCATCCTCTCATCCAAAATCTCCTACCAATTCTCACTCACATAATGTTAGGGCCACAAAAATACCTGTGTTCATTCCTCCAACGAAATGAGCTGGGACTTGTCACGTTAACAGTAAACCTCTGACAAAACAGATTTCCTAATTCCTAGCAGATTCAGTCAAGTTAATATTAAATCTCTGACAACAAAACTTATTTAAAATCTCCGCTGTTATGTTAATATTACACCTCTAACGTCGAATCTCCCATGTCCCTAGAAAATCAATGACAACCAAGTTAATATTAAACTTCTGACAATTCATTTTATTTTTCACCAAAATCCCCTACCAATTCTCTTTCATAGAGTGGTAGGTCCACAAATACAATTATTGTTAAGTTTAATATCAAACTCTGACAATGGCAAGTTTCAATACTCCCTAGTGCGTACAAGCTTCACTTGTCACTCCTCTACATGGAGTCGCAAATCAATGATTGTCAAGTTAACACTACACCTCTGATATTCCAAACTTTACCTGTTAATTCTCTTTAATAGAATGACAAGTTCTCAAAATTGCTCATATTGAAATCAATGATTGTCAAGTTAATACTACACCTCTGACATTCCAAACTCCACTTGTCAATTCTCATCAATAGAATTACAAGTCCTCAAAATTGCTCATATCACAAACCAACTACTGTCATGTTAACATTACACCTCTGACAAACTACTGTTATGTTAATACTATACCTCTAACAGTGATTAAGTTGCTGCCAAGTTTAACATTAAACCTCTAACAGTCACTTTTCCTCAGGCATCCATATCAAAGCTGAGATGAGTGATGCTAAGTTTAACACCACACCTCTAGCATCCAGTTCATTATTAAGTTCAACACTACACCTATGTCAATGACTTTTCCTCAGTCTTTCACATCGAAGCTGAGACGAGCGATGCTAAGTTTAACATCACACCTCTAGCATCCAATTCATTGTTAAGTTCAACAATACACCTATGACAATGACTTTCCCTCAAACTTCCGTATCAGAGTCGAGATGACCAATGCTAAGTTTAACATCACACCTCTAGCATTACCTCTACTGTCAAGTTTAACACCACCTATGACAGTGATATCTTTGGTCTCCCCAATGAAACTGAAGTTCTTATGGAGCTAAGTTAACAATACACCTCTAGCTCACGTCCTTGTTAAGTTAATATCACACCTCTGACAAGATTCAATCTGATCCGTTAAGTTAATATCACACCTCTGACGGTAAAAAAATATTAGATCCTCGACGGGTCTAGTCTTACTTGTCATATCTCTTCAATAGAATGACAAGTCCACTTAAATTGCTTAAATCACAAAATCCTATCACTGTTATGTAAACATTACACCTCTAACAGTAAATCTTTATTTTCTAGAAAAATAAATATTTATCATGTTAACAGTTACCTCTGACAACTCATTCCCTAAAATTCCCTCCAAAATCCCTTACCAATTCTACCCACGGAATGGTAGGACCACAAAAAGCCTGTGACTATTTTTTCAGCAAAATAATTACAGATGGAACCTGTCATGTTAATATTACACTTTTGACAGTAAGGCTTTAATGTTTCCCTGGGGGTAAAACTTCAACTTATCAATTCTCTTCAATAGAATGACAAGTCCACTCAAAATACTGTTATGTTCAAAATCACACCTCTAACAGTAGATAAATCTCGGTCAAGTTAACATCACACCTCTGACCAAACTTGCAACTTGTCAGTCCTCTTCAATAGGATGGCGAGTCAAACTGCGCAAATCGCAAAATCTCTCGGTCAAGTTAATACTACACTTCTGACCAAAGTTGTTCATATCACAAAATCAATTGCTGTTAAGTTAATATTACACCTATGACAGTGATCTCCCCAATTTTCTCAGTGAAAATGAGATCTTTTAATGCTAAGTTAAACATCACACCTCTAGCATGCATTTCATTATTAACATTGCACCTATGACAATGATCTTCTCTCAATTTTCTCAGTGAAAATGAGACTTTCGTGGTGCTAAGTTAATATTACACCTCTAGCACACATCTTTGTCAAGTTAATATTACACCTCTGATAATTCAATTTGCTCAAATTATAAATCCAAGCCCGTCACGTTAACATTACACCTCTGACGGTAAAAATCTCCATGGATCTTCAACATATCCAATCCCACTTGTCATTCTCTTCAATAGAATGACAGGTCCATTTAAATTGCATAGATCGCAAAATCAATCGTTGTTATGTTAATATCACACCTCTAACAGCAAACTTTCATTCCCAACAGAGTTCTAGTCAGGTTAACACTAAACCTCTGATGACAGACTCTGGATTAATCCCAGCGGATCAAACTCCATGTTATTCTCATCAATAGAATAGCAAGTCTACAAAACTTGTTCAAATCATACGTCCTGATCCCACTGTCAAGTTAACATCACACCTCTGACAGTAACCTTCTCAATTTTTCCTAGTAGAGTTAATATCACACCTCTGGTGATTAAAACTCTTCCAATTAAGCTTTGAGCGTTACCTTCCTGTCTCAAGCATAGAGCCGCGACTCAACGAACTTAAGAGTCGAGTCTTAACAGCAAGCAAAGGCTGCGTTTCTACAGTAATTGAGAGCCGCGTCTCTATAACAATTGAGAGTCGCGTCTCAACTTTGGTGAAGTTCGCGTCTCCACTTGATCAGTGTGCCAGAACTGTGTCTGTGAGAGCTGCGTCCTCTCTCCTCCCCAATACAAAGAGTATGTCTCTACTACTGTAAGCAGTTCAATAGTATACTGGCAAAGACAATGATAACTCTACCGATTCAATAATATACAGATAATCAAATTATAATGATCTTTCTTGGAGGCTTCAAGCAGTTCAATAGTACACTCACAAAGACCAGATCCAGAAAAAATCAAGCTCGAGACTGCCTCTCAGAAGAATACCAATTCGATTGCAGAAAGTCCAGATTCAACTGAAATCCAAAGTATTTCGAAATCCGTTTCAGTCAACCACAGAGTTTCGAAAACTTTAGAGGGGGTTCTGTAGGCTATCAAAAAATTACTGAAGGCAAAACCTCAAACGCGAACCTCCCAGACGCAGAAATCGCGTTCCAGCCTCAGACGCGGAGGTCGTCAGACGTAGACCTCGCGTTCCAATGTCAAACGCCGAGGTCGCTAGACGCAGACCTCGCGTCCTTTGTCAGACACGGACCTCAGCCAGCTCCGCGCAACTCAAACGCAAGATTGAGCAGCTCCACGTTTCAACACAGACGCGAGCCTGTGAGCTCTGCGTCTCAACATCAGAGTGAAGTCCGTGTCCAGCGTGAGACCCGCATTTCTGCTGTAACTGACAGCCACGAATTTGGACAGTTACACTCCCATTTTCTCTCTATATAATGGAGAATAACTTTTCATTATGGAGAGATTTAAGGAGTTGGTTACACCCCTCCCATTATAGAGAGATTTAAGGGGTTGGTTACACCACAATTCCTCTATAAATAGCTATGAATAGCTAGAAAAAAAGGAGAAAAAAAGGAGGAGAATCCCCTAAAAGGCACACTTGATGCTTGACGCTTGAAGCTGGATAAATACAGAAGGCTGAAAGCTATGCACAAGGCTGCTGAGCACATATTGTGTTGGAGGAGAAAACTCTATAAACTTGCTCAGTTCAAGTGGAGTTTCTAATCTCTTTAAGATTTTAGCTATTGATTAAGGTTTTATACTTGATTAGTGGGCTTCCAATGAGAGCAAGAAGATTCGAAAATCAAGCTTCCGGTTCGGTTCGTCAACGGAAAACAAGAAGCACTCTCCACCGCTACACGAAGAACCTAATATTAAATAAAGAGGAGAATCAATCAAAAGATTTTCTCTCTTTTGTAATTGGGTTGTATCCGTTGTAATCTTCTATTCAATTAAAAAAATTTTGCAATTGTGATTTTTCCGACGCGTACAACTTCATTTTCATTTTCTTGTTTTATTTTACCGATTCACAACCACTTCTCATATGTTTTCTCTTCGTCGTTTTCATCGCCTTCTCCATATACCATTTCTGGATTTTTTTTTTCTTTTCCTTTTCTCATTTTTAACAAAGAGAAGAACTGTTAACAATCGACGTGAATAAAAACTGCTAATGCTTCTATCGCCTTCCCTCCTTGTGGATTCGACCCGTTGAGTCAATGTTATAATGGAAGTATCGAGGGAACATTAGCACACAAATAATTTCACTGATTTCATAAAATGCACATTTTTCAAGTGCTTGGTTTCACCCCGATCATTATCCTCCATCTTATTTAGGGCACCTCCATACAAGATGTTGACGTTGACCCTGGCATTGACGAGGATCTTGGACACTCGACAATTCCCAATGTGCATGGTGACGATCAGAGCGTCATTGTGTGAGAAGAGAACAATGTGGGTGTCTGCATCAGAGAAGGTGACCGCCTACTCGGGGTGAGGGTAGGCCTGTCAGGACCATCCAACGGGTCATGTTGATGTAAATGGCCCTCTTTTTTATAATGGTGCCCTCTATCGGGGAGGTACCAAAGATGACATTTACTTTCTGACAGTCGATGAGAGCTTTAGTCACCTGACCCTTAGGTCGTGAAGTCTTAAGGATATTTCTCTGCACCCTGGCCTCCGAGGGCTACCCGGGATTGACGATGAACTCTTTGAGGTATCCCCGATTCACTAGTTCCTAGAGTTGTTTTTGAAAGTAATGGCAGTCGACGGTTTGGTGGCCATCCCGTCATGAAAGCTGTAGTACTCTCAACCACTGGACCTTTTGGGTTAGGTGGGGCTGCCTAAGGTGCCTTATTCAAGATTGGTTCTTGATGGCATTGAAGACGTGGTCAACAAAGATTTTGAATGATGTGAATCACTCTTCTTTTCCGCTGGCCTTTGCTGGTTCCGAAAGGCTTTTTGTTGATGGGCTCTAGTGACCTGCAACCCAACTGATTAATGATGCCACATTAATGTCTTCATTGCAGTTATATACTAGAGCCTTCTGACTCTAGAAATAACTGGCGTAGTGCTTGAGGCTCTCCCCGGGCTTCATTTTGATGGTGAGGAGGTAGTTGCTGTTCTTCTTGAACTCACATCGAGATGCGAATTGATTGTAGAAGGCTTGTCTCATCTCATCGAAGTTCCAAAGCGAGTGGCTCGGAAGAGAGTAAAACCAGTCGGAGGCGAGCCTCTTGACACTGGAGGGGAATATCCGACTCGAGGAGATCACTGTGCGAATAGACTACCATCTTATCTTAGTATTGCTAAAGATGATCGATGGGTCGGTAGCACCAGAGTAGAGGTTGAACCTTAGCATCATGAACTTCCTAGGAAACAGTGGGATATGATTTCCACCAAAAGAGGAGAGCTGAAAATCCTTAGGCTTCCCACCTCCATCTCCTGCTGAGGTTGCCGGTTCGCTCCTTTGGTGCGTTTCTGAGCCAACTTGACAATGTGCTCTATGGAAGGAATCTTCGAGACTTTATGTGGTTCAGAAGACTCGGAGAGTTCACCGTCACTGGGACTGTAAGACCGATTGCATCTCCGAATAGTTTCAGCGCGGGTGGAGTTGTTGGGGCGAGGTGATGACTGGTCATCCTGAGATCCTCTAGTCTCATAGTCATGAGAGGACTGAGACCTTCGCAGGACTTCGAGTTGGGCAAGGAGATAATTCTGGATGCGGTTCGATGCCTCCATCTCCAGTGCGATATCCTCTCTCTCGCTTCCATTCATGGGCTGCCTCTGCCCACTGATCGTCGAGTTGCTTATAGAGGTTGGCGAATATTTAGAGTTGGCCCTCGGGGAAGCTGAGCCCCGTGTCCGTTGCCTCTCAGTTTTGCTGAAGTAGTCAGGGATGATTGCGTTTCCCCAAGATCTTCGATGAGGACATCAAGGTGAGGAGGAGGGGGGATTGGCGCTTCTGGTGCCCCTAGTAGAAATTGATTTACCCTTTGAGGAGGCAACAATATCAGCTTGAGAGGAGCTTCTTTTTGGTAGCCATCTCCATCTGATGAGGCTTTTTGAGGAAGGAATTGAAGAATGGGGAAGAGATCTTGAGTGTGGATTCAAGAGCTTTTAACGAAAGCACCAAATGCGATGAAAAATTCTCCGAGAACTTTCTCACGTGTGCCAAAATTGCAGAAATACACAGATCAATATTCACAGCAAATGCATAGAGATTTACGTGGAAACTTGAAAGGGAAAACCAAGGGAGAGAGGGGGGATGCTACTTTAATCTAAAAGAATTACAAGTAGAGATCAATGTCTCTATGATTACAGGTGCGCTAGAGTTTTATGTCCAAGCCTTCTCTCATTAATGAGGGTGAAGTATTTATACATGAAGGGATAACTCTGGATAATTGTTTAATCTGAGCGGTTGGCCGTAATCATAACAACTCGATCTGTTGGGTGTAATTGATTCGTTAGTTGTAACTGACTGATCTGTTGGCTCGAGATAAGAATTATTGGCTGGGGATAAGGTCTGTTGGCCAGAGATAAGATCTGTTCAATCTATGAAGTTAAAATTTTATATAACAGCTTTGAAAACCCCGTCACTGAGTCGTGTTAGAGAAATCTTCCAGAGGCTTCAAATGTCGAGGGGAATCGGCTCGTTGGTGGTGTTTGGCGGGAGAAGGTTCCTTATAAACTCTCCTTGAATCAAATGAAATATTACAATGGATTTACACTCCGATTACAAGAGAGGGAAGATGTTGAGACTTGAATCTCCCCTTTGTTTAATGTTGGGTTCTTCAGGTGGCGGTGGAAAGTGAATCTTGTTTTCCGTTGATCGGGTGAACGTCAAGAACTCTTGGGGATCTTCTCTTTGGATGGTCGATGGAGTGACACAGCTCTAGTTGACCAGGAATCTCAAAGAGATTAGAAGCGCAGATTAACTTATACGCAGCAAGTTATTTGAAGAGCTTGACTCTCTTTCTTTATTAGAAGTCTCAGAGTTTTGATCGCTCACGAGTCAAGTTCCTCTTCTAAAAGTCTTTAATCAACCGACTGACCGACCCCTGCTCAATAGCAAGTGGGGCTATTTATAGAGGTATCAGAGGCGAATGTGCCCCCTAAAAATACTCCATAATGGGGGTTAA